>SNQJ01S0033795.1:16008-43735 GCA_010110895.2 Picea sitchensis
GGTAGGGTATGTATACCTCTGTAGACTTTACCAGTCAAATCGCTGGGCGGAGGGGGGTCCCTTGTCCCACAAACAAGGGGGTCTCATACACCAATTTGGTGTGGCTTGGCCGTGACCTTAAAAATAGATTATTATTATTATTATTATATTAAATTAAGGTAATTATGAAGGTACCGAGTTTCACTAGCTTAACTATGAAGACATCGGGTTTCACTAGTTGTGACGGAAAAGTTCCATGAGTGAATTGACTCCATATTTGATAGTAAAGTTTCATAATGGAGGAACTCTACCCTATAGATCGATTTTGGTTTAATCAATATAATTTCATCTCTTAGGAATATGCCATGGATCAAGCTAGATAGATGTTGTATATTTCACTCTAGCTTATATGTTATAGTCCCCTTCTTGTTTTTTTAAGAATAGATTACCAAATGGTCTAATATAATGAAACCTTAATAGAAACCATAAGGTATATACCAAAAAATAATATATATTAATGTCCAAATTACCAAATGTTAGTCTAGAGGAGCAATAGTCATTTATTTAGTCATTTTCATTTGTGTGACTAATTATTTAGTTGTGTTTTTTACCCGACAATCACATTGGTCATTTATTTTAGTCATTTATAGTTGTGTTGCAAACAATTAGTAGAATTTAGTGATTTTTAGTTGTCGTGACTAAAATTTTTATTCACATAGTCATTTATTTGTCAAATTCTACTAGTGATCCTTTGGGGGTGTCCTGCCCCTTCCCAAACCCATGTGTCCAAATGAATCATCATGCCCCTTCATGGAACCAGTCTCCCAAACGAATCGTCGCACCCCTTCATAGACCCAATAGCCCAAACAAACCCATGCACTCGTCAATCGGCGTGCCCCTTGGGAACGAGATGCCCAAACTTTGTGCTCTCTTCATGCCAATGCACCCCAATCTCTTGGTCACTTCATACTTGGGAAAGCCCTTTGACACATTTGCATTCCCAAAGAACCCACTTTCCCAACTAGTGCCACACTTGGGTGTCGGAGCAACCCCAAGTTTTGTCTCCTTAACGACTTGGGTGAGGTTCTCCACACCCTTATAACTTAAGACCTTACATCCTTCCCCCACCTCAAGTCATTTTCGTCCTTGAAAACATCCGCAAATTTTTTTATTTCCAAGTCTCTGCCCGAACTCGTGCCCCCCATCACAACTAAGTCTACTGGAAACCCCAAGTTTTGTGCCAATTGAAAACCTCAAATTATGGCAAAGTGGAAAACTCAAGTTTCCCTATGAAGTGTAAACCCCAAGTTTCCAACTCGCATTGAAATCATCTGCAACTTGTGCAACCATCCATACTTCCCTCTACCAAATTTTTGTGTGACCAAATTGTCTACTACGATGGAAAGACATCTCTTCCCAAACTCTGTTCGCAATGTCCAAGATACCATTGTCTCGCTGTGACAATCACTCTACATTTCGTTGTTGTTGTTTCCTCAATCGTTGTTGCAAACTCAAGAAAAATGTCTAAGTGTTGAACTCCTATGAACTTGTTGTTGCACCCATACTTCAACCAACTCTGTCGTGTCTCTACACAATGTTATCCTCAAGTCATGCACTAGTTGGGTGGCTAGTCCAATTGTTGCGTCTAGTTCTTGAAATGTGCTTCTCCATGTTTGAACTTAGTCTTTTCTATTTGCATCTCTATCACTCCATACAACTCCAAATAATAAGGCAAGTGTCCACCCTTGCCTCACTACTGTTGCCATCATCCAATCTTCATCAAGGAGATCCTCCACAATGTCTAAGTGTTTCACTTCGAACCTACTGATGCGTCTATACTTTGAATTCCTTCCACAATTCATTCCATCTGCACAATAATATCAAACCAAGACAAGCTCACCCCTCACCTTGATGCACTATGAATTCACCCCAAAACAAATTCATCTATTGCAACTTGACTCCACTATCCACCTTATGGCATAGTTATCCAATCTTTGCACCAAGAACTACACGTCCATACTTCCTTTTCCTCATTACTTCATCACCCAAAAATGATGATATGTCTACCTCTCCATGCCTTGGAATGGTTAGGCTTCACCCTCAACCATGTTTCCCAAAGAAAGATACACGCTCATGCCCCAGTAGTCTCTTCATGCTGAAATATTCATGTCTGCATAATCCTCCAAACAAAGGCAAGTCCTCAACTTGTCTCCTTTCATCAAGTCAACTCTCTGCAACTCAATAACTACAATGAGTGTGGACACTGCACTTACACTCCTCAAACATCCTAACGAATTGTCCAAAGTTCTCCAAGTAGAATGAGTCACCTAAAAAAACTTTCATGCCTTAGGCATGTTCTAACCAATACTATACCAACCTCAACAAAAAACCATGGACTTGGATATTTGAGTCATAACAAATCATACGCGAGTCACCAAGGTGCGTTTTACATCATCCAATGTTCCATACCAAAGGTGAGTGAACACCACCCAAGTCACTTGGTCTGTGTTCTTCCCATTAAAGTTGACTACCAACAATTCTTGGTCGAATTCTTTGTTGACTCTATCCATCTCCTAGAACATAACTTCCTTGCACCTCCTGCAAGTGTCCAAACTATGGAATTTTCATCGCAACTTTCAATTCATCACATGACCCAACAAATATGGCTAAGGAACCAAGCATCAAGGTGCCTCATCCATCCTCTCAACTTGACACATCCAAACTTCACTGCCTACTTCACTGCAATGACCTATCCAATGAGCCTAATCAAAGAGTTAGGTAGATTCCTCAAGCCACCTCCGTGGATGCCTCCAAATTTTCTTAAGTCCACCACAATAATTTTCCAAGTAGGTCACTCGAAGCTTTCCACACATTCTCCCATTCAAGACATCCCAAACTGCTACAAGACTACTTTAAATCTACACCACTCGAGTCACCCTCAAGTCTGTCGGTTTTCACCATAGAAACAAAATACGCTTGAACCACCAAGTCATCTGACTTCCCTTCAAATAACTCACCGCAACACTTAGGGAATGAAATAACTCAAAACCACCGATACCTTTACAATGACATCCTTGGCTATACCCATGGTTTGATTCTGATGTCTTGGACCTTCACTTTCCTAAGAAATCGACTCTTTGCATGAACTCATCTCAATCACTATTTGTAGCTCCAAAAACCTGCAAGACCTTCACTGCGATACAAAGCTGAGTCCATCCATCCACTTCATAAATCCATCTAAGTCCCAAAMTTTTCATCCAACCGACCAAAATCATCTCCAATGTCCTAACATCTCCACACCTTGATTGATTTTGCTTCAAGGAATCGTGCACACATTGCTCGATTCAAGTCATATTGCTATTAGCTGACTATTGTAACTCTACGAATATTTACCTCATCCGAAGGTTGCGATCGACCCACTCATCCAACAACCTAGCTCAAATAAATTGTTGTTCTCAACAATGCATGGAACAAATATGTCATGATGGAAATGTGCCCAACCAACTGCCTACTACAGAGCTCCTCTAGATCATCTCAATTCATTCACTAACGTGTTTCAACTCGTTGCAACCTTCTCTCATTCGTGATCACTTCTGCAATCACTTTTGTGGTTATATTTGCGACAAATCGTGTGAAAAATCCCGTGTTCATCATCCTTTCCCAAGTGCTCCATTCACCCAATGAACTCTTCACTTTCTCTCTCCAAGGTGTGCACAATAGGTCTGACACTTAATTTCATCATGCATCAAACCAACCGAGTCTGTTCCTAGATTGCCTCTGCGATCAAGTTTGTGACAAGTTCTTCGATGAGTTATGTGACCACCCACCCTATCCAAGTGCTTCATTTCACCACAAAATCTTCTCTCGGCCTATACAAGGTGTGCGACCGAACCAACCTTTCCATTGCACCTTCAACCGAAACTCTGTTGTAAGTCTGATACAAAGTTTCTATGATGAACCAATTCGCTCCACCGAATGGTTCACCAATTCTATGAACGTTCCCACCGAACTACCTTTGCAAAAAAAATCGTTCTTTCTATGCTCTATCACCAATGTTACCACCATAGTAGTGGAGCATGCTTCAAGCTCTAATACCATATGTCACATCCCCACAATGTTCCTAGCCAAATCTAGTGATCGTGCACCACTAGAGGGCTTGTGGCATCACGATGTTTCTCACTTGGTTGCTTGGCAACACCAAGGATAATTTGTTCGAACTATGCCTCTTCACCTAGAGCATACCCATACTCTTTTTTAGGCTACCAACGAGTCACACTCCTACTCTAGTGCAACTCTTATATACTTAGACAATTGTTAACAAATTAACACATAGTCATATATAAGCATACATCCATGAAACAAAGAGAACACTTGCGAAACAAACAAGATAAACAAAGATATACTACGGGTGGCACAAAACATTCCTAACACCTGGCTAAGTCTTATTGTTGCAAATCTATTACAATATGAGCACTACCARTGTGGTTTACAACTTGGAAAAATCACACGAATTGCCTCATCTCACTAAGACACTCATACATAGATTYGTCACCCCAAGACTTGTCTGTCATAACATCTTTTGCAAATTCTTTGGATCACCCCAAACATGCATCCACCACATACTCACTGTATCTTCTCTGTTGTAATACTTCACACATACCATTGATTATGTCTCCTAGCATACCTCCTCGGACCTGTGATAAGACTTCCCCCAAACTCAACCAAAAAGAAGGTCGCCCCAACTCTTCCCACAAAATCACCTCAATGCAACACAAGTCCTCCCATGTGCAGTGACTTGGATCCTTAGGGGAGCTCGCCCCTCTTCATCTAAGTCCACCTTATAATCACAAAGCTAATCTTGCTCTACTTGTTCTTCAAATCTAACTCCCTTGGTTGTGTGCCCTTGTTATCTTCAAATATAACTCCCTTGGTTGTGTGCCCTTGTTGTCGTTTGGGGGTGTTGTGCCCCTTCCCAAACCCATGTGTCCAAACAAATCGTCATGCCCCTTCATGGAACCAGTTTCCCAAAAGAATCATTGCACCCTTTCGCAGACCCGGTCTCCCAAACGAACCCATGAACTCATCAATCATTGTGCCCCTTGGGACTAACACGCCCAACTTTGGTGCATTTTTCATGCCAGTGCGCCCCAATCTCTTGGTCACTTCATACTTGGGCAAGCCCCTTGGTGCATTTGCATCCCCAAGGCACCCACTTTCCCAACTAGTGCCACACTTGGGTGCCAGAGCAACCCTAAGTTCCATCTCCTTGAGGACTTGGGTGAGGTTCTATTTGCACTTCTAGTCAAAGACCCTAAACCTCTACTCTAGTGCAACTCTTGTATACTTATACAATTTTTAATATCTTAACACTTAGTCATATATAATCATACATCCATGAAATGAAGAGAACACTTGCGAAACAAATAAGAGAAACAAAAATATAGTGTGGGCGACACAAATTGTGCCTAACACCTTGCTAAGTCTTATTATTGTAAAATTGTTACAATATGAGCACTACGAGCTCGTTTTACAACTTGGAAGAGTCACACGACCCTCCTCACCTCACCAAGACACTCATACACAAATTTTTCACCCCAAGATTCATTTGTCATAACATATTTTACAACTTCTGTGGAGCACCCCAAACGTGCATCCACCATAGACTCACCATCTCTTCTCTGTTGCAAGACTTCAAACAAACCCGTGGTTCTATCTCCTAGCATGCCTCCTCAGACCTGCAACAATATTTCCCCCAAACTCAGCCAAAAATAAGGTCACCCCAACTCTGCCCACAAAATCACCTCAAGGTAGCACAATTCCTCCCATGTGGAGAAACTTGTCTCCTTGAGGTAGCTCAGTCCTCTTTATCTAAGTTTTCCTCATAAACATAAAGTTGATTTTTCTCCACATGCTCTTCAAATCTGCCTCCCTTGGAGTGCACCTTTGTTCTCTTATAGGGACTCCAAAGGTCACCATCGTGAATCGTCACATGTGGACTTTCAAGACTATCCTATAGGATCCAAAATTTGAACCCTAATCAAAATTTTGGGTATGAAAAAACTCTAACCCTAACTAACGACTATTAGGAAATGTTAAAAAGTGAGTTGTAAGGAAATAAATGAGTTTCATTCTTGTATTTCATTTGCTTGTACCATAATTACGCAAAATAGAGAAATGCGATATCAAAATAAAATAAAGGAAAAAGTCAATCATGTAGAAACCTATCACACAACACGATGTTTATTGTACTCCATAATGAGTCAATCTTTCTCTATATCTTACATTGTAAATATTATAAGAAAAGAATAAATCACAATCAACATTTCTTTTCCCACACTAAACTTCTCAAAGTTCATTTTATAATTTGTGTTGATAATGTACTCATTTGATTAATGTTATTATTTTTTTAAAATTTTCTTAATAAATTTTCATATCAAATAAAATTTAATTATAATATTACATAATTATAAATAACCACTATACATTAAAATCTAACTTCACAATTTTTATAATAATATTTAAAATCTTGATGTAACAAACTATTAAAAAATTAAAATTATAATATCGATATATTAAAATTATAAATCCAAATAAATTAAAAATATTGAAAATATTTACTACATTAATATTTAATCATGACTATCCATATTTTTCTGAGTCACAACTATTTAACAAGAAATAAAGATATCACTAACCATGAAACAAAGCTTAAAATAAATTGTTGTACTTTCAAAGTACTTTGTAACTTCTTATAAACTTTTTATTATTTAATTAAAATGCATGATGCTTATTATTATAGTCCCCGCCGAAGGCATGGCAGGGACGATGGCATTCGACTTGGCATTGACCATGCATTACTTTGAACTTTACTACAAAAATTTTCATGGTTTCCAAAATTGTACATAGGATAAAAGAAATAGTTATTTTTATAATATTTAAATTGTTTTTTTTAACACACTATTGGTTAATAAGATCGATGTATTATTGATAAGTTTTTATATTTTGATAGATAAACTAATATTTTCAATCTATTATAATTTCAATCTTTATCACATCCTTAAATAGGCTCTGATTTTTTGATGATGATGCATCTATTATAACTTCAATATTTCTCACACTCTTAAATAGGCTCTGATTTTTAGACGACGATGCATTATATCCATTGACAAATAGGTCAAATCAATTTGTCTATGCATTATGGTGATGCATTATATGTCATGGCAAACCGATTTGTGTATATAGTAGAGCTATAGGCTCCGATTTTTTGACGACGATGTATTATATCCAATGACAAATCAATCAAATCAATATGTGTATGCATTATGGTGATGCATTATATTGCCTCACAAACCAATTTGTGTATATAGCGGATCTATGCATGCAGTGAGTTTTGGAAACATTCTACTTCCTTTCTCCACCATCACCGTGCTTTTACTTTTGTACATACCCTCCACTGCCATTGTGCTTGTACGTACCCTCACCCTTCCTCTGGTCTAAGGTTTCACTCTCATCCTTTCTATGTAGGATGCATTGAAATATTGCTTAATGCAGAGTATCTAAAGGGAGAAAAATAAGGTTGATATCTTTGTTAAAGTTGCTCTCTACTTAAATCTAGTGCAAAACATGTAGGGATCAATTCAGAAAAAAGTACTCACCAGGAAAAACTTGAGGAAGTAGATACTTGAGCACTTGAGGAAGTGGATATTTGAGAAATTTTTTATCATCTTCTGTGAGGAGCTCCTTGATGAGCTCAAGAGGCATGAGATTCATAACAACGTCTAGAATTGGGGTTGTCAAACATCTTTGGAGATCCACTGGGAAACACGTGCACTCATACTTAGTGAAGGCATTATTACAGGTAGCTGAAAAGCATAGGAACACATGCACCGATAGCACACTATATAAATGAAAGGGATACTAAGGGATATAATGAAATTGATGCTACAAGTTTGGATGCTTACTCTTTTACTGCTTTAACCGAGCCACCCATTGCTTCGAGGTCATCAAGGTCCATGCTAGCTAGCTCCGGGTCTCTTCTATATTTGCTTTGTACCTATAATTACTTTATTTTAGTATAACAACATGTGCACAAATGAAAGGGTCTATTATTATTTGTGAAATGAGAAATGAAAAAGAAAGTAAGGGTTAGAGAGAAAGAAAGAAAATGAAATCCTAAGAGAACCCTTAGCTCTGGCACTAACCTGCTATATGCACATGGACAAATTCCATCAACTTGATTGATGAATAATGTGGGAGGGGGTTTCTTCTGTTGGCTACGTAACATAATGGAAATGTATATGCTCCATTCTTGGCCTTCTCTCGACCTACGCCTATGTATAATAGGATGATCCATTCTCACCTCTATTTCCATCCCCACGTCATTTGTACCAGCTCCAACTCCATTGCACCCCCGCACCCACCTCTCCTAAAAGGAAAAAGGGATACTTAATTACTATGAAAGCTCATTTGTTTATGGGTAATTAAGGAATATGGCTTGGCTTTCAAAAGTCATCATTTCAAGATGAGGAATTTCTTAGTGGTCGAGAATATGATCCAACCTTCTGCCTGCAAGGAAAAAACCAAATCCCTTAACAAAAGGGTGATGTGGATATACCAATGGAATGAAGGGTAAAAATGGTGAGCCAACTAATTAAGAGTGGCTCAGAGCCTTACCCTTAAAAGAATAAGATGGTTGGAAATGCTCTGTATTTGTCCATGTTGTGCGATTTAGACCCACATAACTTGCAGTAGATTGTGTTTGGGATAGATGAGTATTTCTACAGTATGGGGTAGTGTTGCAAGGGTGGTCATCGTTGAATGATTCCAGTGGTGCAATTGAGTTGGTAAAATTGAGTGCCCATTTACTGCAGATCCCATCAATGTTGATCCCACACATCACATACGAATCTGGACTAAATCAATGGTTCATGGTCGTTTCTTATTCTTGTGCCCATGCGCGGGTTTGCATTTTTTCTCTTGTTTTTTCCTATAGGTCGTCGAGTGTGAGAACAACATGGGAATGAGGGAATTATAAGTCGAATAACAATGAAGAAAGAGAGTGGAAAGGTATTGTTTTACTGGTTCTGTGGAGTCATTGAAAGCACATCGCATAAGCCTCTTGTTATCTACCTCACTTAAGGTACTTTAACAACTTACATGGCAGACAAAAGAGGCCAGATGTTTCAAACCACCAACCACTTGGCCAGGGAAAAAACCCAGGTGTTACCCAAATGTGTCTTCCAATAATGTTTCAAAAGTTTGAGAATTTGGTTGGTGTCATGTTGTATGCCACTTCTCTATTATTGATGGATAATTGTTTTTCATGTGTCTCCAACTACCAATGTGAAAAAGACATGTTTCGATGGAAGATTTTGTTGGTATTTCATTGTATGACACTTCTATGTTGCATATGGAAAAGTGTATTTGATGTGTCTCCAATTGTCAAGGCTATAAATACATATTACATAGAATGGAGTCGAAATATGCAACAACAAACCTACTTTCCAATCATGGAGTCAAAATCTGTAGCAACAAACCTACATTCCAATCATTTTCCAGTGGGGTAGTTGGTATTGGTAGCATTTTGACCCTTGGTCATTTTTTCAAGAGTGAAAGGGAAAGAGACTAGTGCACACACATCATATTATCATCTTCATGCTCATGCACCTTTACAGATATCCACTTTAAACCGTTCACATATACTTTCAAATGACATGGAATACTACAAAGTGTTTGTAATTTTCAAAGATTTAGATCCTTGGAAATTTTAACATTGAACAAATTTGATATTTTTCCAAATCTAATGCTTGCAATGAATATAGTGTCATTTTAGGAAGCCACACAAATATTGCATTTCTAAAACAAATTTGTGGAATTGCAGATTCCAATTACCTGGGATGCTAAAATAGGAGACAAATGAAAGTTTGTATTAATATTATGAAATATTCCTCATTTCTCTTCTTTGTACGATTTATTGTCATGCAAGATGTTCAACAATGGAGAATATTACCGACTATTACCAACATTTGAACTCTGGTATAGGCTACTAACACCAATGATGTATTCATAAATATTACCCACATTTGTATTTAAATAAAATCTTTAAACATCTAATAGTTTACTTAATTTTGTAAATTATATTATAAAGTTTTAATTAAATGTACTAATCAAATATTTATGTTACCATACAAAATTAAAAATAAGCCCCTAAACTCGATCAGAAAAATGAAGGGTTGTGGAAACCCTAGAGTTGGAGAAGGTTGAGCGCTTCAAGTCGGTGGTTCTAGCTTTGTCTGTAGGCAGTTTCATAAGAGGTATGCAATTTTCAGTTGACGGTTGGGTCGAGGAGGAGGATATCCTTGACTTTAGCATGGATCTAATGGAAGGTATGGATATTTGGGGCTCACCAACTGGCACCCAAGTAGACCCTTTGGTTTCCACGTCTCCCATGTGGCCTGACAATGGTTTTGGTTTTCCAAATGGAAATATTTCCTCACCGAGTTTGATGATGGGGTTTCCCCTCTACTCTGGGACTACACCACCTTTTCCCTCTTTTGATGTGGGGAGATTTGAAGATGGCATGGGATCGAATTTGGGTGGTATTCAGTCGGAAGACGACTTGCTTCAAACATACCCATTCTCTTCATGGGATGAATCCCCTTTGGTGGAGGATATTAGAACTCTAGGTCAGCAGAGCCATGGAGATTTATGGTTTTTTTATAAAGGGAGTTCGCTTGAGTTCTCTTCTCTAGTTAGGAGTCAACACTCGAGGTTTACTGCCTTAAGTCTCCTAGAAGATATTAGTACCCCATTATGGGGCTTCTCAGATCCTTTCATGGTGGTGGAGTTTACTGACTCTCTCATGGTTCATGCGCAACCCTGAGGTCCTCTTACATCAGGGATTAAGTCAAGTTTTTTTCATAATCCTCCCAGGAATACCCATTTTTTGGGGATTGAAACTCATCCATTCTCTCAAGCTCCTTAGATCATCACTCACAAGCAAAAAAATAAGTGTGTAAACCCAAAAAGCGGCCCGACTCGACTGGTTTTGGGGGAAGGATGTCTCAATGGCTCAATTTCTGGATTCCTCCATGACGGTGGTTGGAAACGCAAGGGGGCAGTGCGTTAGAGAAAAACCCGAAAGGATTGGACAACCTCCTCTTGGGCCAGACATCTGGGGTATGTGTTGATGGTTGAAGTTCTTGCTCGGGGCTAGTTTGTGTTAAAATTTGTGAAAAAATAAGACACCCTATGGGCTCTCAAATCGCCATGGAGTGTGGATTCAACCTCGATATTATTCAAACTTTGGAATCCCCTTTTTGATGCAGGGAAGGAATGATTGGATATTCTACCCATATGGGTATGCCTCCCCTATATTCCTTTGGAATTTTGGACATTGGGGATTTTTAAATTGATCGAGAATTCCCTTGGGACATTTCTTGATGCCAACATGTCTTTATTAGCATCGTATGAGTATGTGGTGGAACACATCCTTGTTCAATTAAATTTGAGGGAAGGCTTGGCATAAGATCTAGAGCTTGTATTAGGTGGTAATACTTTTAAATAGAGACTATAATACGATGGAGTCTCCTTTCGATGCAGAAGATGTCACAAACAAGGTCATGTGATGAGTCAATGTCCAATCTTGATCAGGCCCAGGAAGCAAAGGCAAGAGCCATCAGTGACTCATGAAGGTTTGGAAAACTTGTAAATGATAGGGTCAAAACTCTTTAGCAAACCTACGAGTAGGGAGGAGGCCTTCAGACCTCGAAAAATATAGTCTGGTGGGGATACCAACTCTAATTTGGCCTCTGTTTATATTTTCAACTTGGAGGAGGCGAATTTATATGAATACACTCCATTCCTTCCATAAGAAAGAAAATATGTTGCGACGCAAAGGGGAAAGACCCTCATTCTCAAGGTACGTCTATCTTTCCTTCTCATTCCATTAATATTATGATGCATTCTCTTTCATTTCTGGGAAAGGATTGGTTTGGGAAAATGCTTCCTTCTCCCACCTTCTCTCCACACTCTCCCCCTTACCCTCCTCCCATGTTGCTACATTCCCCTCAGGAAGTTTTGACCTCTTCCCCCCCCATGACCCCCCTACCTTTTGAGGCTCTTTCCTTTTCTCCCCTTTCCTTCGAGTTGAATCTGGAGTCTAATCTCAATAACCCCTCCTCTTTTCTTCCATCTGAATATTCAAAGTCATCAGTGGACTTAGAGGAGAAGGATATTTTATATAACCTCAGAAACAAATAGGTAGCAGGTTCCATGGGGTTGCAAAATCTTGGTTTGGGAAAAAACCCTGGGCTTTTGTCAGGGACAAAGGGAAAAGGGAGGATATATTTCTTATCAAAATCCTATAATAAAGATTTGGAAGATGTAGCGACAAGTAAACAATTATCTATTGTTGGGGCACTTAGAGAAGAGAAAATCCAGGTGGAGGTTTCCCCATGAAATTCATTTCTCTAAATTTTCAGGGTGTGGAGGGCCTATTAAAAAAATCTACCTTAAAAAGGTTGGTGACCTCCCATAAATCGAACATTTTGTTGCTACAAGAACTTTAGGGGAGAATGGGGAAGTCACAAAATTGTTGGAATCTCGCCTTCCCCTTTGGGATTTTATTGGTTTGGATGAAAAAGAGAGATCGAGAGGAGTGGCTATTGGGTGGAGAAAAAACAAGATCAAATTACTTAATTCCTGGGCTATTGAGTCGTGACTTGGAGCGGATATTTTATGTGCATAGTTGGGGAGGAATTTATCGATCCTTAACATTTATGGGCCATTCCAAGACAAGGTTCCCTTATTGGAAGATTTTTCTATTAAGTCTTTTCTTAAAAAAGACAACATTATCATAGGGGGAGATATGAATTTCTCTCTAGGGGCAGCTGAGGTGTGAGGGCCCAATGTTCGAGTTGATCCCCTCACTAATTTTTTTCATCACTTCATTTTAGAAGCATGTTTGTTGGATCTAGCCCCAATAAAATTATCAGCCACCTGGAGGAATAAGAGGACTGGTGAAGATCAAATTGCGAAGAGGTTAGACTGGTTCCTGGTCATTGACCCCCTCCTAAACCAACCTTTGCAGCTAAGGCAGTGGATGCTATAGCAAGATTTTCCTCACCCTATGAAATCTTGCACAAAAGACCTTTTTCTATTTCCACATGGAGACTTATCATCCCTGTTTGTAAATACCAGAGCTAAAAATACATATTTTTCCACATGTACGCACCTTGCCTACTATAGAACATGCATATATGCAGGCTGCACCACTACAACCCACATACATTGGGATTTGTGCCCAAAAATGAAAATTAATGTCGGGTTTCCATGTCACGACATGAGATCTGTGATCCTTGGCCTTCCACATACTAGAAATGTTCGGACTCTGCCCTTCAGTTCCATTTGAAGGCTATAAATGGGCCAATTCCGAGCTATGGAAAAGAGGAGAAAGAATTCAACTTTGAGAGCAAAGTTACTTTGGAGAAATTATTTACTTCATATTGAGTCTACATCGCTTTGTCCTTTAAGTCTGAACACAGTGTCATCCCCCTAGCTCTTCCCTTATTTAATTGAGAACTTCATTGTCTCTCTTCTATGAGCTTGCATTTGGTGGATGATTGAAGTGGTGGAGGCCCAGCTGGAAGGAACTTAGTTTCTCGGTTCCGAACCGTATCGATCCGAAAGTCTGTAACTTTTTCACTTCTGTTGATCATATATTAATAGAAATACTCTTTTCCTTTCCAATTGATATCTTGAAAATATTTGAATTATTATTCCATGGGTGTATTTGTCATATTTATTAATGGATTATGCTATTGAATGTGCTAACATCATATAATATCACCATATGCTTTCTTTGCTTGGTTGTCGAGGACTAGTTGCAGGTATATTGCTTTGGGTCAAGTGCTCAACGATGGATTTCATCGAATGTCTGGACGAGGTAGGCCTGCTATCTTGTCTTGATATCATATTTGTTTACATAGCACACTTGAGAATAGAGTTGATTTCTGTAGTCATTTCCATCTGTTGTGGTTTACCTTATCCATAGAGAGATTTTCCTCGGAACATTATTGGCGACCATACTGGGGATTAAATATTCTTTCTTAGGGTTTGGAGTACTTTTCTCCTTAGATTGCTCTCGTTTCGATTGTGTTTCTTGTCGTATCTTTGCTTGATAACCTCTATTTACTCCGGGTCTGAGTTTTTCAGCCTTCTCCCTTGCCTAGCCTTGTTTTTAAAACATACACACAATTTTTGGCTTGACAATCACGTATATACACAGGATGTCCCTCTGCAAGCTACGTACATACGCTCTGTTTCCTTGAAAAATCGCGTACATCAAACTTCTTTGCTTGTTTGCTGGGTTTGGTGGTTGCTTGGTGGGATTTGATGTTTGATGAGCCTTCTTGGGTCTCTGTAGTGACTGTTTAGTGCCTGTGGGATGACAGGAAACCTGCCTGGGGTTGAATTTTTGGGTGGAGTCTTTCTCATCACCTTTTCATTTTGATTGTCCTTGTACATTGGGCTAGGTTTCTTGCTACTTGGTATCCTACTTGAGTTGTCTATTCTATACACAATAGAGTTTTATATATCAAGTTTTTGTTCAGTCCATGCATTTTCATTTCTCTTATATTGAAAATACAAAAATATTAGGCATTTTGCATTGCTTGGCATTTTGGTCTTTTGAGTCTTTGTCATTAGCTTAGTGCATGTAAAGAAAGGTTGCATTTTTACTTCAGAATTGCAGAGTTGAAATTGAAAACTTCATTTTTTATTAGAAGCATATCATTCATTGAAAATTGAAGTTAGGACTTTGCATTATATTCATATTTTCTTTTCTTATTGAGTCATAACATCATGAGTTTCATCACCATACATTTTTGAGTAATCAAGACCACTAAAATTAACGCTATAATTTAAAATTGATTAGTCATGATTTTATTTTCTAGGGTGCACAAACTAGCTTAGGATTTAGTGCCTTGGAATAGGATTTCGTGAGTAAACTTCTCCAAGGCAATTAAATCAACATATGTGTCTGAAAAAGGGAGTGGATAAATCCATTGTATAATTGGTAATATCAGGAGGCTCCGCTCACACCAGATTTAATCACGAGGTTGCGCGAGGTTGGTTGAAGGGATATCCCCCTGATACCTTCTTAGCATCAGAGATATTTCTGGGGATCTATTCATATCTGGGGATCTTGTTAGTTCCCTTACCTCCGCGAGAGGCAGTTCTTTCAAGGTTTCAGGCTTTGTTATCCTGCCCATACGGTGGACCTGACTTACGACTGCTCGCCTGTGCATCGGTTATATAATGGTTTATTAGTTTCTTGACTTAGGTGCCACATAGGTTAATTGCAGGGGTTATTTTGCAGTTACCCCACGTCAGATAAGGGTCGGACAACACAACCTTTATAGAGGATTACCTTTCCAGGGGGATCTGATTGAATAGTTGTTAAGCCCACTAGGGCCCTTATAACTGATTCTGTTACCTCTGATCTTTAGCAGGGAGTCTCAGGCCCCTCTTGGGCGAGACATACCTTCTTTAGGGAGGGAGGCCACTTTCAACCACTTTACCCCGTTTGTGTGCATATTGGCCGTTTGAATTTTGGTGTTCTCTTTGATTACTAGTTGGCCTTAGGATTTATTTTTCGTCTTTAGAGTCTTAAGTCATCGTGGAGTCGGACCAACGTTCCCGTCGGTCCCGTCGCTTGTTACAGTTACCACCGGATTTTGAGTCTTTGACTTCTAAAAGGCGTAGAGTTATTAGGCATGGTACACACACCTCCACCATTCAAAATTGTGATTCTACAAGGATGAGTACTGAACCTAGTCTTCAGAACACTGGGAGCCCTTCGACTCCCACACCCACTATAGTTAATGGCACCCCTTCGAATCCTACAACCAAAGTTTTTGTAGTGCCGGAGGCACCTATAATTACTATGGCTCCACCTATAGTGAACACTCAATCTCTTTCCTTGAACCCTTTTGGGTCTCTTGGTCACTCACCGAGATATAATGTTCAGTCCATCCCTATGGCCTCTAGTCCATCTTCCTATGGTATGCCGAAGTTTACTTCACATTTTTCGAACGCAATCCCAGTTGCTGGCCCTAATGCTATCATTTGGATTGGGGGCACTACACCTCCTTATACCCGATTTTCATTTAGTGGTTCTCAAATCCCTCAAACGACTCATAATATGGGAGGCATTCTTTCTTTTAACCCCGGGTCTAATCCTCTTGCTTCTGGGTGGAAAAACCAACCTGGCGGACAAGCTTCTGCTCAAGTCCCATCCTATACCCCTACCTCCTCGGTGCCAATTCCAACCAACACGTTTGGCATGACGAATACACCTCTATCCTCCAGATTCACACCCAAAGGAGGTCAGTTTCACACTTTGGGAAACTTCCAACCTGGATCCAATCCGGCTGCGAGAAATTTTTATAACCCCCATAAGAACATTCCTACTGGAATGATGCCCAACCAACCTTTTATGAATCATCCTGGAGGAGGTTCTTACAATCTCAGACAAGGCCATGGTGCTTACTAGAACCCTGGATGGGCTGCAGTTCCTCAAACACAATCTTTCCAGGGAGCTTGGGGCCAGATGCCGCAACCCCATCTCCCTTTTCTGGCCACGCTTAATCTGCCAGACTTGTCTAAGTTGATGAATGACCCTGTGAGTCATGATCCTACATGGCCCCCCATCCCCACCAAGATTCCTTTGGACATTCCAAAATTCGAAGGTAAGAATGGCGAGGATCCTCGTGATCATGTTACTACCTTTCACCTATGGGTCTCTTCAAATTCCTTTAATGACGATTCTATTCGGTTAAGATTATTTCAACGCACCCTCATTGGGGTCACTTCAAAATGGTATATTGAGATACCTAGGGGGGCATATGGGACCTTTATTAAGATGGTGTTGGTATTCCTTAACCACTTCCAGTTGTTGGTTCGTTACGATGTTGGCCTAGAACTTCTGTCGACTTTATGCTAGGAAACAACCACTCATATCTCAGATCATATCCAAGAGTGGCGTAGACAGAATAGGTTGATTAATACCTCCATACCCTCGACCTTTCTTTTATAATGGTTTCTCAAGTCTTTACAACCTCCTATCTTGAAGGATGTTTCTACATCTGGGGTTACCATTGAGGAGGAAGCGATCTACAAAGCCCAACAGTTAGATCTTATATACACTAAGTCTAGGATGTTATACCACATTCTTCCGGACGCACCGCGGTCAACTTATGACCCTAGACAAAAGACCGGACCTCATGCCGATGGATGGAAGGCTCTGCCAATGTAAAATCTGCAGACTTGGTGACAATCCATTTGAAAGAGTTGTCTCTAAACCAGTCTACAGGAGGGACAACTTTGTCTTTGTCTTCCAATCCCACTCAGTCGGTAGATGTACATTCCGTGCAATTGTCGACCGACCCAAATGGTAACCAACAACCAGGCGGAGATAAGAAGAAAGGACATAATAATCGTAAGGGTGGGAAAAATAATAATAAATCCAGGGATAGTGGTAATAATGAGAAAACGGATAATAATGTTGGAGAGGGAAAGAGAGAAAGATGTAAGGTGAAATTTCCCTGTAATATTTGCACAGACAATAACCTTACTCATTTATGCCCCAAACTTGCGGAAGCTGCGAGACTATTATCTCTACCACCATTCATGCTGACGAATCCTTTCTCACATAACCAACAGATGGCCTCGAGCTCCTCAAATGCCATAAATGCGTCTGATGGGAGTCAAAACCCACCATTGGAAAATGATGACCGTTTGTGTATCAACATGGTCGATGCGAAAGTTCATGTAGCCACTCGATCTTGAGATTATAACTCTTCACAGGCTATACCTGGTCTAGAATCCCTCCTCCTCCTCGAGAGACAACTTTATAGATTGAGAAACCAGAGCCACCGCCTTAGATTTCAAAAGGAGTTCTCAAGCACTCTACCCACATTCCAAATGCTAGAGCCACCCAGAACTACTCTATTGTTGAGGACCTGGGTCAAACCCCTTGTGCGATGTCAGCTTTGGAGGTACTCCAGACATGTCCTTCAAAGAGGAATACCTTACTATCTGTGTTAGGATCTCTAGAACCTAGTGGCTCAAAAGTTATCAAGTTTGACATCACAGATGTGAAGCCTCACTTGCCTTACCATGTGGCATTCCAAATCCACGTGGGGTAGTCAAAGTATACCATCAAATGTGTAGTTGTTGATGAAGGCCCTACCACTTGTGTGATGTCCCTGATCTGTTGGAAAGCTCTCGGTTCTCCGACTCTTTCCAAGTCATTGAACATGTTGAATGCTTTTGACGGTCATTCCTTTCTCCCTCACGGTATTCTTCCTGCCTTTTTGATCCAGTTAGATGGGAAGATGGTAGAGGTGGAAGTTGAGGTAGTTGATGCACCTCTTGATTATAACTTGTTACTAGGACACAATTAGACCTATGCTATGGTCATCGTCATATTGTCCGTATTCCATACTCTTTGTTTTCCTCATGAAGGGAAGATCATGATGATCGACCAATTATCCTTTGTGTATGCTATTCCCAATGCATTTGTTGGACCGTCGATCCCCATGATCGACAATTCCTAGCCGACAATTGAGAATATCAGTGTCGGAATGTATTCTTCCGTTATGGGTACTTTTGACTTCATGGCAATGATTCACCATGTTTACGCTATGTCCAGTAGGCTCGTTTTGACAGAGAGGTCCATTCCTTTTCGTACTTCCTATTTTAGTGATCCGTGGACCCTACCTTCCCTGAATTTGTCTTGTGAAGGTCAGTCACATACTGGAATGGCATGCCACTATCGACAACAGAGATTGCGTATCAAGCTGTTCTTGACTCTTCCACCGATCCCGATCCTGTTACCTCACCGATGGACGAGGAGGATCCCATTATTAGGCCCGTGTGGGCCACTTTGTTATCTTGTTCACATGACTACCTCGATGGGACTTTTCCTTTAGATGATATCATCGAAGCCATGAATGGTTCTGATAGGCCTTGGGATGATATGCATCACCAGTCTTATTTTCTCCCAGAGCTTGAAAGAATCGAACAAGATGACTTTAGATCTACTTTGAGTGAGATAGTCGGTCACGTCGTAGTTCCACGGGATACGCACGACATTTATGCCGAAGGAAATATGGTGAGTATTTCTCCTACCATCACGATCAATATCTCTTGTACCCCTAGAAATATTGAAAACGTACATATCGATACAGATTGTTCACCAGAAGAAATCCTGATCTACACCGAACTCTTCAAGGAATTTCGATATGTATTTGCTTGGTCATATAAAGAGATGCCAGGAATCGACCCTCGTATTGTCGAGCATGAGATTAGAACTTATCTAGATGCTAAACCTTTTCGACAACGTCTTAGAGATGTCAATCCTCAGAAGTCCCCTGCTATTAAGGTAGAGGTGGAGAAGCTACTTAACACTGTTTTTATCTACTCGGTTCCCTTGACTGAATGGGTATCTAATCTCGTTCCTGTGAATAAGAAGGAATGAACTATCTGTGTATGTATGGACTTTCGTGACCTGAACAAATCCTATCCTAAAGACAACTTCTCGACACCTTTCATCGATCATATTCTCGACGAGTGTGCAAGAAGCGAAGTGTTTTCTTTTATGGATGGATTTTTCAGGGTATAACCAAATTCAAATTAAACCTGAGGATCAACACAAGACGACATTTATTTTTCCTTGGGGTACTTTCGCATACTGGAAAATTCCTTTCGGCCTTAAAAACACTGGAGCAACCTACTAACATGCTATGACCTTTGCTTTTCATGATCTTAAGCATATAGTCAAAGCTTACTTTGACGATCTTGCTACTCACTCTCGTAAGTGAGTGGATAACTCTACACACCTTCGACTTGTTTTTGAAAGATGTCGTTACTATAGAATCCAGTTGAACCCTCATAAGTGCATATTTTGCGTTAGGTCTGGTCGCCTTTTGGGATTTCTAGTTTCTGAGATCGGGATCATGGTAGATCTGTTAAAGGTTGAGGCAATACTTCTATTGCCTCCCCCGCGCACTATTAGACAACTTCAAGGTTTACAGGGAAAATATAACTTTTTGCGTTGATTTATAGTAAAATTTGCCAATATCACTAAGGGTTTCATGCGTCTTTTGAAGAAGGACACCCCTTTTGTCTGGGCTGAGCGAGCCTAGGAGTCCTTCGATGCTTTGAAGAAGGTCTTGGTATCGACGCCTCTGCTGAAGTCTCCCGACTGCAATAGGGATTACTTGCTTTATATCGCTGCGTCTGAGGAAATTATTGGTATGGTTTTGGTTCAGGTGAATGATGAGCTCTGCAAGCATGTCATCTACTATCTTAGTCGAAACCTAGTTGGTCCTGAGCATAATTATTCTCATGTCGAAAATCTAGCTTTGGTTGTCGTTCATGCAGTCCAACATTTACATCATTATATATTGCTTTGCAAGACTACTGTGGTTGCTGATGTAAATCCATTTCAATACGTCCTTACTAGGTGTATCATAGGGGGAAAATATAATAAATGGATTGCCATTTTACAAGAATTTGATCTCGATTTCTCTTCTGCGAAATCTAAGAAATCACTATTCTTCATGGAGTTAATATCTGACTTTCCATGATTAGATGAGGATGTTATCCATGTTGATTCATTTTCGGATGAACACATTTTTCTTGTCTCGTCATCCGACCCCTGGTATGGAGACATTGTTCTCTATCTTCAAACTTTGAAGTTCCCTCAACATCTCTCACGAGATGACCGATGACATATATGGTACCAAGCTAAGAATTATACTATCGTCGGTGACACTTTGTATCGCCAAGGAATAGACAATATCCTGCGTCGTTGTTTAACTCATGAAGAAGCCGAGTCACTCCTAAACAATTGCCACAGTGGGGCTTATGGTGGTCATCTATCTGGGCTTGCTATAGCCCCAAAAAATTTGCGATCTAGTTATTTCTTGCCCTCTATATTTAAAGATTGTGTTGAAGCGGTTAAGAAGTGTCACCCCTGCCAACTGTTCACTCGGAAAATGTGCTCGCATCCAGCCCCTCTTCACTCGGTCATTACCGTCGGTCCCTTCACCAAGTGGGGGGTGGAATTTGTGGATTGCAACCGAACTTCGACTGGGGGGAATCAACACATTATCATGGCCATCGAATAATTTAATAAGTGGGTCAAGGCCATGCCAATAGTTGAATCCAATGGGAATACTGTTGCCTTCTTCGTATTCAATGAAATTATCACCCGGTTCAGTATCTCGAGTGAGATTGTCACTGATCATGGCAGTCACTTTCATAATGAAATGATGGAAGAAAGAGAATATAAGCTAGGGTTTATACATGGTCATTATTCTCCTTATTACCCCCAGACAAATGGATAAGTAGAGGCCGTCAACAAGTCTCTCAAGACCATTTTGCAAAAAAATGTCAGTCAGAGTAAGTCCGACTGGCACATTATGCTATACCCCACACTTTGGGCATACTGAACCTCGGTCAAGATTGCCACTGGATTTTCCCCTTTCTAGTTAGTACACAATGTGGAGTCGATTTTACCTATTGAATGCAAAATCCCTTCTCTTAAGTTGGAAGTTGCGCTCCTACGTGACATTTCTGATCTTGAGCGACGCCTTCTACATCTAGAGAGACTTGATGAGCAACGTCGAGATGCCTCCACGGATATAGAGGTGAACGAAAGATGTGTCAAGGTCCAATACGATAAGTATGTCTGTCCTTGGTTGTACATTGAGGGTGACTTGGTCCTCTTGTATGATCAAGCCAAAGAACCACTAGGGGAAGGCAAGTTTAAACCCATGTGACATGGTCTCTATATCATGGGACGTGTGTTAGAAAAAGGAGCCTATGAGTTAGAATATTATGAAGGGAATATGCTGTCCGAGCCAAAGAATGGGATCTACTTGAAAAGATATTACGCTTGAGCCCCAATCTTGGGAGAAACTATTTGTATACTAATGTAATTTAATGTATATATCTCTTCCCTTTATTTTTGTCTTCAGCTTGCTTATCGAGTTTTCCCTTGGTTGACAGATTTCAATGGAGTCTTCGGTCTACTTAGGATTCGCAGATGGAGCCAATCGTCATACAAAAAACTTGGCTTCCACCGCTTGGGTGGTTTACTCACCCTAGGGTCTACTGGTGTCTTCAGGTGGCGTATGCCTAGGGCCATCCACAAATAATGTGGCCGAATAAAGCATCATTATAGAACTTTTTCACGATGTTATCTCACATGGTATTCACTATTTAGAGGTTCACTTGGATTCCCAGTTAGTAGTATGTCAGTTGAACGTAAATTACTGCGTGCGTGATCCTAGTTTACTCCGATGATTCCTATGGGTATGTCTTTTAGAACGATAGTTTTATTTTATTACTTATTATGACATTCCTTGGAGTTCTAATCATGTATTTTATGCTTATGCTAATTTCGTTTTAGATTGGAATTTGTCACATAAATAAAGCAATGAAAACCATCTCATTAATGTACACATTGTAAATATAAGTACATCAAAATATCCTTGTTTTATATATATTTCAAAAAATATGGTGTTTATAGTACAACATTGGGGCTAACACCCTCAATACACATATACAACTAGTAGTACAATATCCACGACATCTACGCCTGTGGCACTGGATGTGTGTCATGGTAATAAACTACGACGTTTGTGAGATGCCGAAAGAGTCACACCCAAGCTCTGGGCACACCAACCACTTGTCGTTGCATGGCTTTTGACATATCCTCTACCTAAACCTTCAGAATCCTATGAGTCAAATGAGACAGGTTGCCCTGCAAGTTTTGAAGGACTCTATCAGATTCTCCTCCCACTACTTCGTCTCCTTGGTTCCTTCGATGATGTCAAGGAATCCCTTCCGGCTGTCGCAGACCCATGTCTGCATTACACAAGTGTCTAGTTAGTACTTAAGCATCATCCACAAATATTTTTGTTTCACTATACAAAAATATAAAAAAATAAAATATTTAAAAACATTTGACATAACTATATCCCCATAGGCGGCCCCTGGTGGGAGTGGCATGTTAGGATCCCCTCTGAAGTCAATACTTGCATAGGGGTAGTCATCCAGAGAAATGACCTGTCACTGCCACTAGTAGAAGAAATCCTCATTGTAGGGTGTGGGCACCCTAGCTCCCCCTGCCGTCTCATTACCTCGGTCTACTGTGCCATGAATGGATCACGAGGTCCTCTCAGAAGAATCTCGACTCTAGGTCCCAAACCTAGAACTCGCTCGAAGAAAAAACAGAATAAGATAGAGGCAAACCCGAAGCTCCTCTTGCTACCCTGTTTGCACTATGTCAATTGGCTGTTCATATTAACCAGTAGTGAGGTACACCAATAATATAATGTGGGTCTCAAGAAATCTACTACATAGAACATGAGCAACCTCAATGCCTGGTGCATCGAAGCCGAGCCTGTGATCCTGGTCAACACAAGGACAACAATCTTGAGACTGAGATTGTTTATCTCTCGGATGGAGCATTGAGTCCCGACCTTAGGAGTCCCTGCTACATAGTGAGCGTCTATGTACACCTCTATTTTCATTCCACTCCCTGCTCCCCATGATTTGAGGTTTACGACCTCACCCCAACGTGATAATCTAGTCAAAAAGTAGATATCCTCTACTTCAATCCTCAATGGTTTTCCATCGAGGTTGAACTTTCACTGTCAGTGTCCCAGTAACCCACAAGCATCTCAAGAAACCTCACCTGGGCCCTCATCCCTTTGAGTTCCCAAAATTTATATAAGACGCATCTTTTCAAGGCCATTTGGGCCCCCAGATCTCTGTCCACAACATCATCTACCTCCTCTTGCTCCCTTTCCCTCCATTATAGCACCATCTTGTTAGATAAAAGTCAAAATTTGAGTTAGAAACCATAGAAGTGATTGATTATGGACTTGTACGCAAGATTCTTCATTTACAGTCGCATATAGGGCTAGGTATACACGCTGTATAGTTTTCACAGTCGCATATAACCCAACGTATACCCGACCCGATAAGTGGTAGCCCGCGTACACCGAGTTACCCAATTTACGCCCTAATTTAATCAAAATTTGAAACCTAATTTAAAAATTTAATCCACTAGAAAGGAAGAGGAGGGGAAGTGGAATTACCTGGTCCAAACGGTTTCTGATTTCGTCTCCTGACGCTCCCGCAATCACCAGTTGAATCTCAGAGGTAATTTGGTCCAATTTTCACTATTTGGGTAAAAAGTCAAAATGACACAGTAATTTTTGGTTTTGTTACTATTTATAACCGTTTTTACCCACTTTCTATAGTTCCGAGTGATTGTTTTCTCCTAACAGACTAATACAACAGTGGATTGAGTTGGTTTTTGTAGTTTTCACCATGGATTCTTGTGGATTTCAACGTTATGTTGACCGTTCGTAACCACATGCAAGTATTTTCACTACCCAACATATACGATAAGTATCCATTCCATCATGCATTTTTGCATTGTCCTATAACTACCACTTTTTATGCTTAGGTACGAACCCATTTGTTACGAGAAAGCACCTTCCATCTGCTATAAGTAGTGTCATTATCAAGTGGTAGAGACTTACCAAACATGGGTGCCCTAGTTAGATCCCCTGCTTCATTTGGTGCCCTTGCAGAGATTTATTCCATAGGATTAGGAGTCCCTTATAGCTAGTACATGACTTTATGCTGAGCCTCATTTCTCACTCATAAACATGCTGTCTTATACCTAGAGGACTCCCAACCGAGTTTAATTTAAGCTCTTTTCCAACTCGTCTTCAAAAAGTGAAAAGATTGTCGAGTGAAATTGTCTCTTTCACACTCGTAAATTGGATTTGAAAGGATGTCTATTTGGCACAAGTTTATCCCCTTTTCACACCAAGTAGACTAAATTTCATAAAAAAGGAAATTTTTGGGCATTAAGTTGTGATTTCATCTCATTCCCTTTCTTGCAGTATTGAGCCTATAGCCGGTTCACGCTTTGTGTTATAAACCATTTGCCTTAGCAGTTTTGCATCCTCAACCAAGTAGAACCTCCTTTATATCCTTTTCAATTTGACACCCTATACCTAGGAGGGAGCATTCCCCCGAGTGTCCATCTCCCGCATGCATCTCCTTGCATTGAGCATAGGTATGTTCCACTGCTGGAACTAGTTTTGCTTACTTGCGACACTCGTTTCCTCCTCTGTATCATAGCATTCATTTGTCTATGAAAACACAAAATTCTCGCTAGCGAGAAGGGAGTATTATCTTATATTGGCAGCAGTCGTGTCACCTTTGAATAGAGCACAAAGTTATTGAGTCCATTCGTCACTATAATTTTGGGTTAAGCATGGCCTTAGGAAGCTGAGCTCATTACAGAGTCTTCTCTATCGACTGGTTACTCTTCTAGTCCCTATAGAGAACTTCATTGATGAATCTCATGGTTTCATCATTGAATCTATGATGCAAGAGTCTTCTATATGTCTCATGCTCTTGTTCAAAGGATGTGTATCAATCTGTGTTGGCCATTCCTCATATCTCTTGACTTTGCATGTCGGCCATACCCTCAGTTTGTCTCAGAATCACATGGTATTGTAGTCCTATCATGCACCTTGGTCCTACTTTCATCATTGGTAGGTAACCTTGAACCCAACAATCAACATTTCATCATTGGTTGTTGACTGGGTGGTTTCCCTTGTGTTCGACGACAAGACATATTTTCACACATTTGGATTCATGCAGTGTCTTGGATTCCATTAGCCTTTTTGGTGGTTTCCTCTCCTTTGTCAGTAGTTTTCCTTCTTAGCTGTTATTTAGAGGGTCTTTTTCGTGTACCGCTTGCACTTGGCACATGCGAAAGTGATCCGAAAAGATCTCTAATGATTGTGGTTGAGTTTTTAATTGAATGCGTTAATTAACCATTTAAGAAGCTGAATGAAAGATGATGAATTTAATGAAGGAACATAGCAGCCATAAAATAATATACAGATCTGAATGAAGCAATAAGAACAACAAACCATAACAAGAGAAGTGATAACGAAGTTCGACACAAAATTGCCTACGTCTCTGGGCCTTTGTCTCAGTGGGGGAGGCTTCTTTATTTCTATTCAAACTCAAAAAGCACATCACAACAGTGCCATTAGGCTACTAGACTGATATTTTCATGTTCTTCCAGATCACTAGAACCCATTATAATAAATGGCACGCAAAACGGATGATCGGAGCTCCCAGAAATGGCCCGCAAGCGTCTGCTCCTCAACAACTTCTCTGCATAAACATGGCTTTGGCTTGGCTTCCCTTCAGCATAACTCTGCTCTGACTGTCCTCTATGGCCTCAAACAGGCCTAGTTTTTATATATCTAAATTTGGTTATCCATCCCCAACTTCCTCCCAAAATCTGGGCTCAAAAAGAGCCCAATATCTCCCAACAATGGCCAAAATCCACTATTACAGGCTTAAAAATCATAAAAAAATTCCAAAAACCATATAAAAAACCTACTTTTGTTAAAAAAATCATAGAGTAGCCCAAAGGGGCTAGGCGCGTGCCCTGGCTTCTGGTATTTATGTGCATGCATAGGATCAAAGGCTAAAAGAAGGGTGCCTTAGATGGGCTAAGCCCCTTTTGGAGCGCGCCCCCCTGGTCTTATGGGATATCCCATGATCCTTGGGTTGGTGCTTATCCATTTGAGTGAGTGCATGAGGAGGAGCCTCCCCTTTGCTAGTTTGAGTTCGTATGCAATGTTTAGACCATGGGTTGGGGCTTAGCCCCAACCCCCTTTTGCCTCATTGTAACTTTATTTCACTTTATTTACAATAAAGTGAGTTTGGTATTACAAGAATCACAAGGGCGCATTGGCAATAGGGACTTTTCCAAGATTTGGGATGGTCCAAGAGGTCATGGGATCGACCCCCATGGACTCCAAATAAACTTTTTCCACCAACCATTAACCAATATCATGGTGCCACGTGGCACCCAACAATTTTCCAAACAAATACCACTTGTCAACTGCTGGGTGGATCCCTATCACTGACTAGTCACCTTCTGTCAGGCTGCCACTTGTCTCCAACTACCTCTGCCATGTCAACACTGTTGATGTCATGCTGATGTCAACGTTTGACTGGACCTATTGACTTTTTTCCTATTTGGGAAAATGGTCAGAGTGCGATAACTCTCGCATACAACACCCGTTTGATAAAGTGAATATATGGCCAGAATCAGTGCGACGAGACAAACACAATGGCACCAGTTTCATCCCATTACGAGAACTTTCATTTTTGAGCCTTTTTGAGCCCTGTTAGGCTCCTGGATCCGATTCTGGATCACACCTCCCCACTAAAGGACCTTTTGGTCCCCAAAAGGTTACTGACTAGTCAACAAGCTCGAGATAGGCCACCCGACTTGTCCTCTATCTCTGAACTCTGTCCTGTGCACCTGTCTCATCAATATCAATTGTAACACAATCATGACAACTGACAGCATATTGTTAACTATTTGAACCATGTTACATCTTACTGAAACCACTATCATCCATGTAGACAACATTAGTAATGATAGGATCAAAAAGACGACTGCAAATGAGCTGATATACTTGTAACATTTGCACGACATGAGCTTATCTTGAAGCAACTTATGATTGATTTTCCATTCAACAATCATTTCTTGTTCTTGCTTAAGATCGATTACTTCATTTGAAACAATTATTGGTTTGTTGCTTGCTTGCAC
>SNQJ01S0033795.1:43745-68005 GCA_010110895.2 Picea sitchensis
ATTAGATTTAGAACTTGAACTTGAAGAAGAAGGAGAAGAAGGAGGTGACGATGGAGGTGAAGGAGGAATCTGAGGAGGATCCTCTTCCTCTTCACTTTTTCCCTTTGAAGATTCACCCAAAACTGGTCTCTTCCATTCCAAGTAATCCTCATACAAAACTTTCACCATCTACGACATAGCAAGGAAAGTTTTCCGGAACTCTTTCTCATCCTGAGAAAGCCCTTCTTCCGATGCCATCTTCTCGCTAGGAGAATCTCTCTTTCTCAATCCAATTAATGGATTCTCTTTAACAAGCTTGCCTTCACCACACTGTATATTTTCCCTGGTTAACATGCAAAACTCAAATCCAAACGTCAACTAGCTCTGATACCACTTGATCCGAAAAGATCTCTAATGACTGTGGTTGAGTTTTTAATTGCATGCGTTAATTAACCATTTAAGAAGCTGAATGAAAGAGGATGAATTTAATGAAGGAACATAGCAGCCATAAAACAATATATAGATCTGAACTGAAGAAATAAGAACAACAAACCATAACAAGAGAAGTGATAACATAGTTCGAAACAAAATTGCCTACGTCTCTGGGCCTTTGTCTCAGTGGGGGAGGCTTATTTATTTCTGTTCAAAGCTCAAAAAGTACATCATAGCAGTGCCATTAGGCTACAAGACTGATGTTTTCATGTTCTTCTAGATCTCTAGAACCCAACAGAAGAAACGACATGCAAAACGGATGACCGAAGCTCCCAGAAATGGTCTGCAAGCGTCTTCTCCTCAACAACTTCCCTGCATAAAAATGGCTTTGGCTTGGCTTCCCTTCAGCATAACTCTTCTCTGAATATCCTCTATGGCCTCAAATAGGCCTGGTTTTTATAGATCTGAAGTTGGTTATCCATCCCCAACTTCCTCCCAAAATCTGGGCTCAAAAAGAGCCCAATATCTCCCAATAATGGCCAAAATCCACTATTACAGGCTTAAAAATCATAAAGAAATCCCAAAAACCATATAAAAAACCCACTTCTGTTAAAAAAATCACAGAGTAGCCCAAAGGGGCTGGGCGCATGCCTTGGCTCCTGGTCTTTATGCGCATGCATTGGATCGAAGGCTAAAAGAAGGGTGCCTTAGCTGGGCTAAGCCCCTTTTGGAGCACGCCCCGCTGGTCTTATGGGATATCCCATGATCCTTGGGCTGGTGCTTATCCATTTGAGTGTGCACATGAGGAGGAGCCTCCCCTTTACTTGGTTGAGTTCATATGCAATGTTTAGACCATGGGCTGGGGCTTAGCCCCAACCCCCTTTTGCCTCATTGTAACTTTATTTCACTTTATTTACAATAAAGTGAGCTGGGTATTACAAGAATCACAAGGGAGAATTGGTAATAGGGACTTTGCCAAGATTTGGGCTGGTCCAAGAGGTCATGGGATTGATCCCCATGGACTCCAAATAAACTTTTTCCACTAACCATTAACCAATATCATGGTGCCACGTGGCAGCCCATGACTAGGCCACGTGGCACCCATGTTCGTGAACATGTTCTTCGTTCGATTTCCTCCAACTCATGAAGCTCCTGCTTTGTCCCTCATGCTGGATGATGAGAGATTATTTAATTCTCTCCTTTCATCGGGTCTCCTTCCATCTTATTCAGCTTATCTATTCTGGAAACAAGACCTAGAGTCTTATGAGTACCTTGAGGTTTGCAGTCATTAGTGGCAGGTTCTCTCGCCATCTATAGTTGGGAATACAACAATGTCTCTTGATCGATGGATTCTTTAGGTGTTCGATGCCGACTCCTTTATTCACACTTGTAAGAATGTACTCAGTGCCTTGATACATACTTTCATTATCGGTAGGCTATCTCGCGTTTGATAACTGTATACCTCAATGACTGGTAATCAAACGATGTCTCATTGTGTTCGACCTCAACTCCTTTATTCACATGATGTAGACTTGCACCTTTGGAGAATTGTGTAGAAGACTTGAAGACATCGGTATGAGTCCGCAAATTTCCTGAGATGTTGCTTCCTTTTCATTGGACCATGACCTATATGACTTCAATAATCATGGGAGATCAGATTGTACTCCATTGTATACACATATCTTCAGATTGGATTTGAGACTGGTTCTATTGGGCCTTGTTCGCGACTATGACATGTTTGGGCATGTAACCGCATTTTATTTGCCTTTTCATGGCCACAAACAATTTTTTGGTATATTTTCACATGGATCTGCAGTGCAATTCAAATTGGTAGCCATGTATGCAAGTCAGTGCAGAATGTAATGAGAAACTAGTTTGCCCAGCTGGTACCCCATCACTCCACTTCTGGGTTGTTTATAATGTATTTCGGCCATCATAGATACTCCTTTGACCTCACACATTAGGGGGCATATTTTATAGAAAGATTTGCCTCACCCTATGAAATCTTGCACAGAAGGCCTTTTTCCATTTCCCCATGCAGACTTATCATCCCTGTTTGTAAATCCTATAACTAAAAATACATATTTTTCACATGTACACACCTTGCCTACTATACAACATGCGTATAAATAGGCTGCACCACTACAGCCTGTGTACATTGGGATTTGTACCCAAAATGAAAATTAATGTTAGGTTTCCATGTCACGACAATATATCTATGATCCTTGGCCTTCCATACTCTGGAAACGTTCTGACTCGGCCCTTCAGTTCCATTTGAAGGCTATAAATTGGCCAATTCTGAGCTATGGAAAAGAGGATAAATAATTCAACTTTGAGAGCAAAGTTACTCTGGAGAAATTATTTACTTCATATTGAGTCTGCATCCCTTTTTCCTTTAAGTCTGAACACAATGTTTAGCCCCCAAGCTCTTCCCTTATTTGATTGAGAACTTCATTGTCTCTCTTCTATGATCTTTCCTTTGGTGGAGGATTGAAGTGGTGGAGGCTCAACTGGAAGGAACTTAGTTTCTTGGTTCCGAACCATGCCGACATGAAAGTCTGTAAATTTTTCACTTTTGCTGATCATATATTAATAGAAATACTCTTTTCCCATCCAATTGATATCTTGCAAAAATTTGAATTATTATTCCATGGGTGTATTTGTCATGTTTATTAATGTATTATGCTATTGAATGTGCTAACATCATATAATATCACCATATCCTTTCTTTTCTTGGTTTTTGAGGACTAGTTGCAAGTATATTTCTTTGGGTCAAGTGCTCAACGGTGGACTTCATCGAACGTCTAGACGAGGTAGGCCTATTATATTGTCTTGATAGCATATTTGTTTATGTAGCATACTTGAGAATAGAGTTGATTTCTATAGTCATTTTTGTCTGTTGTGTTTTTCCCTATCCATATAGGTATTTTCCTCGTAACAATGGATAGGGAATGGTGGATATTCTCACCACTCTCCCATTTTCCTAGACATAACAGGAGGCCCGAGAAAACCTCCAAGCCCCTTCTAATTTAATCTGTCTTGGGCTCAGGAGGAGAGCTTTCAAAATATGGTTAAATACTATTGGGATCCTTTTAATGTTGATGGGATGAAGTTGCAGGGATTCATTTTTCATCAAATTTAAAGCGGGTTAAACAACAAATGGTTATGTGGGCAAGGGAAAAAAGGGAAAGAGATGATAGATCCCTTTAGGAGATAGAGGAAGGTCTAAAAGATATATATGACTCTGATGGTGAAGTTTATTCTACTATAGAGTTGAAATAGGCCTTGGTGGCATTAGAAAGGAAAAAAAAGGCAGTTGCTAAAGGAGCAGGAGGAGGTATGGAGGAAGAAAAGTAGAGCTATTTGGGTAAAAAGTGGTAATGAGAACACAATGTTTTTCCAAGCCTTTGCAAATGGATGAAAGCTCAAAAACACTATATGGAGTCTCACAAAATATATGGGAAGATAGGTATCCTCCTTCAATGATATTTCTCAGATGGGGAGTCATTTCTAGAATATTTTCAACGAAGCCAATGGGATCAACATGGAATATATTATGTGTCTCACCCTTCTCTTTCCCCATTCTATAAATGAGGAAGAAAATAGAAGACTCATGGAAGAAGTATCAAAGGATGAACTGAAATAGGTGTTGCAAAGATTTCATAAAAACAAGAGCCCTTGGACGGATGGATGGCCTATTGAATTTTATTGGGAGTTCTTTGATTTAATTGGAAAGGAACTATTGGGAGTGGTGGAATAAAATCGCAGGAAAGGCCATATGCACGCACCACTGAACTCAACCTCCATATCCCTCATTCTAAAGACTAAATCTCCTCAAGGTATGGATGAGTTTAGACCTATATATTTATGCAATTCTATTTACAAGATAGTGGCAAAAATGATAGCTAGAAGGATTAAAAAGGTTCTCTTGGTATTAGTCTCAAAAGAGAAATTTGGGTTTTTGGAGGGTCAAAAAACATAGGAAGCCATTGGAGTGGCTTAGGAAGGAATTCATTCCATAAAAACAAAGAATCTAAAAGGGGAAGTTCTAAAAATTGACTTTTCAAAGGCATATGATCGAGTAAACTGGCTTTATATCAGACTTCTCCTAACTCATCTGGGATTTGACATAGATTTTATCAAATGGGTGATGTGTTGTATATCAAATGATTCCTTTGTTGTTATGATCAATGGGTTTTCATCCCATTTTTTTAGAGTGGAAAGAGGTCTTCACCATGGATGTCCCCTCTCTCCCCTCCTTTTTGTCCTTGTGGCTGAAGGTCTAAGTAGGGCTCTAGAATCAACAAAATCAAATTGAGATTTTGGTGGGATAGCTATTTCTACTACTCTCTCAATCATTCATCTCCTTTTTGTTGATGATGTAATGATATTTTGCAATGGTTCTCGAAGGGATGACAAAAATATTCATGATATTTGGTCAAGCCACTGGGATGATGATCAATCAAAGGAAATCTTCGATGTCTATCCAGAATATGACAGAAGAAAAAATAGAAATCTACAGGACCTTGTTCCCTTTTGAGATTAAGTAGCTTGATGTTGGGATGAAATATATGGGATTCCATATTAAACCAAACAGTTACAAGAAGGTAGACTGGATGTGGATGCTAACAAAATTGGTGAAGAGACTAAACAACTGGAGCTTGAAATGGCTTTCTCGGGCAAAAAGTCTAGTCCTAGTTAAATCTGTTCTAGAATCCATCCCATTCTACGTGATGTCTTTAGCATGGATCTCCAAAGGGATCCTAGAAAAGATCAGAAATATGTGCTCAAAATTCTTGTGGGCAGGGTCTCAAGATAAAGTTGTCCTTCCTTGGGTGAAATGGTCTACTCTGGCCATTCCAAAATCTCTAGGAGGCTAGGGTCTAAAGAACATTTTCTTATTTGCAAATTCCATAGAAGAAAAGTCAATTTGGAGGATAATATCCACTGATAGTTTATGGACTCAGGTGGTGACTCAAAAATATATTCGGCCCTCATCGTTACAGGATTGGATTAGGAGTCTGTCAAAGAAGCTCCCCGTGGCCTCTATTATTTGGAAAGCTCCAATATCATCCTTTTATGTTGTAGGGGATGTATTGTCTTGGAGAGTTTCTAATGGGAACCAAGTTCATATGGGTAGGGACCCTTGGCTGGGTAGTGGGGGAGCACAGATTTTGCCAGAAAATTTAATTCAGAGTCTCTAAGAGAAGGGGGTTTTCTATTTAAGTCACATTGGGGACCAAGAACCTATCTCTATCTGGTCATAGGAATGGAATTCACTTCAACGATTGGGTTTAGAAGATGGTGATGCCATCCATTGGAAAAATTATACCAAGGCTTTAAAATTGGTTCACATTAGATTAGTGGACATAGAAGATGAGTTGGTTTGGGAAGTTGATCCTTATGGAGTTTATTCCACGAAATTGGGATACATTCAACTCAATTTATATCTTCACCCAAGGGATATGGATTCGTGGTGGAAAGGGATGTGGAATTTAAATTTTCCGCTAAAATCAAAACAATTTTTTTGGTGCTTACTAGTTAAGAGAGTGCCTACCTGGGAGGTTAGGAAAAAAATACAATTAGTAGGACCAGGATGGTGCTCTTTATGTAAATCCGAGGAGGAATCACATGTGCATCTTTTTTTCTTTGTCCTTTCATCAAGGAAGTCTGGCAAGAGATCTCTAAATTAATGGGTAGTGTCCTCATATGGCATGGACATTAGGTGGAAGACGCATGGAATTACTGGTACTCAAGTGCATCAAACAATAAAATCAAATCCCTCCCACTCCTTGTTTGTTGGGGTACCTGGATTGCAAGGAACTATACAATATTTCACAACATAGATATTCCAATTGAAGTTATTGTTGCTCAATGTACACGTATTCTGGTACATTATCCTCAAGAAAAAGATGGACATAAAAAAGGGAAACATAAGCAGAAAGTGTGGATTGTCAGAGGCCCTGGGATTTCTTTGACGGTGCATCACAAAATCGACACCAATCTTGTGGAGGTGGGGTAGTGTTGCATTTATCAACAAGAGTGAGATTCAAAATTAAATTGGGTTTAGGCCCTGCCACACATAGCTTTGCATAATTAATGTCTTTAAAACTCCTCCTCTTTACCAAAGAAAAAAATGTGAGTTATCTACAGGTTTTTGGTTATTCTCAAGTGGTAGAAAAATGGGTTCAAAATCAACACCAATGTCACAATATTATCATGCTTCCCATTCTTGAAGAAGTTCAAAGGCTTGTGGGTTCTTTTGATTACTTTTCCATTCACCATGTTTTTAGGGAAAGGAATATGGTAACTGACCATCTTTCAAAGGTTTCAGATGGAACACAATAAGTGGTTTGATTTCAAAAGATAATAGTGGCACCCACTATGAATACTATCACATGCCTTTCATTGAAGAATTCCATCTCTAAGTGCATTAGTTTTAAATTTTTCTTTCTTTATATCTGGCTAGTTATTGGTTCTCCCCAGCTCTTTGGGAAAAATATATATGGTTTTATAAAAGCACCAGGTTTTGTGAGGCTTAGCCTGTTTTCTTATGTAATACCTTCCCTGGTCATACTGTTTGTATCTATGTATCTATGTCTCTCTTTTTTTAGTTGGGAAGCTACTTTTTGAAATTCCTTTGACACTCTGGAAGTAATTTTTTGACACATTCCAACAAATGCACGAGGAAATGCATCTTCAAAATGTGATTTTCTTCATATGGAATAAAATTAGTTNAATCTTGCAACTAAAATACTAATCATATCTTTACGTTATCTATAGGAATACAAAATTACAATCCTATAACTAAAATTGGAAAGTCATTGCTGGTAAACGTTTTCAGCCACATAACAAAATTTGAACCACTTGAAATATTCTAGTGAAACCACTTGAGTGATTGATATTTGTGTGAGTTATGTGGACTATAAGAAAACACAACTAACACAACTATTGATATTTTTTGTGTGATGTGAAGATTATGTAACTTTTGACAATTTGTTAATTAAATTTCATTCATAGCCCATAAGCCCATAAATCCTTTTCGTTGTTTACTATTTCATGTGCCTATGGAAACTTAAAATAACTAAACATGTTCAAATTTAAATCCCCCCAAATACCTATCCCTATAGAGTGGGAAATATATAGAGAAATATATAGACAAGATGCCGACATGATGTAGAGTGTACAAATTAATGTAGGTAGAAGAAATGTAAATAACATATCCAAATACCACATATTATGAGAGATCGTCAACCTGTATAAGCTTTGGTATACAAAGCATAATTAATTATAAGAGATCAAATGCCTTTGCTTTTACAATTATGTATTTTCACGGTGTAATTATTTTCATATAATTTTACACACATATTATGAGAGATCGTCAACCTCTATAAGCTTTGGTATACAAAGCATCATTAATTATAAGAGATCAAATACCTTTTATTTTACAATTATGTATTGTTACGGTGTAATTATTTTCATATACTTTTATGATGTAATTTTTTCATGGCATTCAATGAAATGTTTCATGGAATTCAATGAAAAGTTACATGTATAGTTTAGTGAAAATTAAAGATCAAGATTAAACAATCATATATTTTTCATCGTGTAATTAGTTTATGGTATCACTGGAGAAGTTATAAATTTAGTTAAGTCAAGTCTTCTGTTTTCTTAGGTGAAACAAATTTTAAGCCAAGTAAGAGAAAAAACAAAATTAATAGATCTTAAATCAAATTAAATCAGAGTCATATCACTCTCCAACAAATTCAAATTTAAATGTGAACATGTTTTCTATATATTTAAAAAAATAATTGATATGATTCAATTTCGAACCCGACCTATGTACAATAAATTCATAATATTAAATTGTAATGTTTATGAATAACTTGAACGTGATCCATATAAACAATTCCAATAATAAATGGTTTTATATATTCAAAAAAAAACCTGGACTTGTAATTTTTATGGATAACGTGAATTTGATTCGTATACACAACCCCAATAATAAATCGTTTTACATATTGAGAACAAACTATGGATTGACAACAATAGTAAGCACATATTACTTCTCCTGTAATACAAGCTTTTAATGAGAGAAACCACTAGCATTTTGTTCCCAATATCTTCTCTCACACTAGCCACCATAAAGCAAAAAGTCATTAGAACAATGCATTAACGTAGAAAAAGAAGTGGAAGGCTCCAAATTCCATTGAAATGTATAATTAAGGGATTCAATATGACATGAAAGAGTTGAGTCTAGATTGAGGAAATAAAAGAAAAGAGTATTATTACATTTACTTATTAGTTAGGTTAGGGGTTGGTTGTTCTTCTGATGTCGACACCTTCTGAAGTTGAGTTTCTAACTGAGTACGCTTTTACCTAATAACATAGCTTGATGGATGGCACCTCTAATCCAAGTAAGTCAACCCAAGTGCCTAGGTACAGATTGACACAGAGTAGGAGGTCGAAAAGGTTAGAAGCGATTTTTTTTCCCTTTCTTACAGGCCTTTATGACCTTATGGCCTTTATCTCCAGGCCTTGAAATATACGGTCCTATGGGTGAAAGGGCTAATCTCTGAGTGGAAATGCGTTAAAAACAATACTAAAGTTCCATAATATAATGTAGGTTAAAAAACTGTTGAGAGGTAAAGTGTGAATTATTGTGTCAAATTGTGTCACCAAAACTGCATTGATATACTACAAAACCAACAAGCAATGGAAATTAATATCCACATTAATAAACTCTACGCAGGAATCCAATAAAACTTTGCAGAAAATAATGTAACAAAACTCTGTAGAAAATAACGTAAACTCCATGCACGGATCCAACAAAACTCTGCATAAAATAGTGTCTCACTAGTTTTAGTGAAGACAAACCTATGTAAATATTATCTTCAAAGTTTTCGTTTTATCTTCAAACTTGTCAAAATTATCGTCAATCTTCAAAATTGCCATTTTATCTTCAAACTCATCAAACCGAAGGGATATATCCACTACAATGGCACTTGTTAAAATGAAATAATTTTTTTTTTATGTGAATGCTTATTTTATTAAATGAAGGATAATTTTTATTAGAATTAAAAAATAAAAGCATACCCATTCAAATTTTAGTGGTTAAAATTTGTTTAATGTAGTTAATATTTTATTTGATTTTAATTTTGACTTTGATAGTAGTTCAACCTTGACCATCCACTTATTATTAAATGTCATTTCATAATCATGTATTTAAAGAACCCATTTTTTTCAATGCCTTGTCCCTCAAATTACTCCAAGGTCTCATGTAACATCCCNAATAGTGTCTCACTAGTTTTAGTGAAGACAAACCTATGTAAATATTATCTTCAAAGTTTTCGTTTTATCTTCAAACTTGTCAAAATTATCGTCAATCTTCAAAATTGCCATTTTATCTTCAAACTCATCAAACCGAAGGGATATATCCACTACAATGGCACTTGTTAAAATGAAATAATTTTTTTTTTATGTGAATGCTTATTTTATTAAATGAAGGATAATTTTTATTAGAATTAAAAAATAAAAGCATACCCATTCAAATTTTAGTGGTTAAAATTTGTTTAATGTAGTTAATATTTTATTTGATTTTAATTTTGACTTTGATAGTAGTTCAACCTTGACCATCCACTTATTATTAAATGTCATTTCATAATCATGTATTTAAAGAACCCATTTTTTTCAATGCCTTGTCCCTCAAATTACTCCAAGGTCTCATGTAACATCCCCTGTTACCAACACTAACAAAATGCTTTGATACCACTTTGTAACATCCCCAACTTACTGTTGAGAAATGCCACTCCAAAAAAAATCTAGTGCGCAGATTCTACGCCATAACATTAATCTGCGTAGAGACATGTGAGGTAACACACACGATCCCAAGCTGGATCGTGCCAAACAAGATTTCCTCTTCAGAAACCAGTTATAACAACTAAATTAACACATAATAGAACTGCACACACAATCATTTAGTGCACACAAGTATTACTGTGCATGTAACCACTCTTAATAGATGAATACTACTGTGCATGCAACCATTCTGGTGCTGCACACATATGCATTTCTCCTTGTGCATGTAGATATGTTTCCTTATGCGCATAGCGATTCCAGCCTCTTGCGTACATGACAATTCTAGTCTTGCCTCAGAAACTCATGACCATTATTACAAAGTTAACTAACAAAAATACTTAATAATTGTCATACTCTACATGTATGACAATAATTACTGAATACAACATCATGCTTACATGTACAAACAACATCATATAAAATAACGACAATTAATTATATGCAACGTCATACAGGAAATAAACCCATATCATAAATAGATAATTAAGCACACAGTAAATTAATCAAGAACATAAATGACACTTATCTTTCTATAAAGATTCACCAACTGCACGTAGAGCTCAAACATTCCTCCCATCCATAGACTCTGTTGCTCATATAATTTCAGCAGCAGGTCACCCCCGAGTTGGGGCTTAAAATCCACCATAGAAAAAGGATTCCTAATTCCAAGCTAAGGTCTTATAATCAAATGAATTTTCCATTCCAAGGTGCTAAACTGTTGCAACTAGACTATAGTCTCTCATTCCCCACATGGTTTTCCCACCCCAAGAAGTGTGCCCCTTCTCTTCTCAACAATCCCTCAGCTGCCCCACTTCCCTTCTAGGTCTTTAGCAATAGGCCAAATAGGAAGTCTCAGAGCCATGTAACTAATTCCCAGTGCATCAAGGAACAATTTCTAGAAAATATCTCACCTGGAGAGAATGCTCACAATCTTGACAACTCGCTTCTTCGAAAACAAATATCTCTCCTGGAGAGAATGCTCACGGGAAGGAAAACCCACCTCTTCGACAAAAAATCTCTCACTTGGAGAGAATGCTCACAGGCCTAACAACCTACCTCTTCGACATCAAATCTCTCACCTAGAGAGAATTCTCATGAGCCTGACAACCCGCCTCCTCGAAAACAAATATCTCACCTAGAGAGATTGCTCACAGTCCTAAAAACTTGCCTCTTCGACAAAAAGACTCTGGTTACTAGATGAGAAAACCCATTTCAAATATTTTCTCCACAAATAAGGTAATGGTCGTTCCTCCAGTCAGATGATCCGACCGATGAAGGAAAAGTGAGTGATCTCCCCAAAATACACTAAGGTTCAGTCATATATTTTCATGGTCATAACTGGACACTTGTCACCTTCAGAATTAACTTCAGCCACTTGGTGACTCGTTTCCATCCGTCAAAAACTTAGGATAAACTAATATCCATAAAATATACTTTTAGGAAATATTAAAAAAATATTCCCTTGGACTCAATTCCCCCCTTTTTCGTTTTCGGTAGAGTTTATCCCCCCATCTCTTTTTGTCTAATTGGTTTGTGCATAGCAATGTGATTTAATTAATAATTTTAGTGTGATTATATTTTACAAGGATAGGTGCACTGGCCTTTTTGCATCTCTGCTCACCAACCCAATAACCACACACAGGATCTTCGAACTCTCTCTCTCTCTCTCTCTCTCTCTCTCTCTATATATATATATATATAGCAACTTGGGAGCGCGAGGATGCTATGCAGGTAGAGTATCTGCATATTTTTGAAGACTTTTGAAGTTTTTGTAGGTACATGTGTATATAATGAATTGAGGACGGTGCATAAATAACGGGGAGGGGAATGTAATACCCCTATTATGAACCCCAATTGTAAATGAAAATGTGAATGCACATTTAGGCTGGTGAGCCATTGGCACCAAGTGTTGGTTCAGTTTTTCATGCACCTGAGTAAGTGCACAAGGATTACCTTGAAGTGCACATTGGTTCAGTTTTTCACACACACACACACACACACACACACACACACACACATATATGTATATATATACATATGTACATACATACATACATATACATATAACTTGGTCCAATGTGCACTTCAAGGTAATCCTTGCACACTTACTTAGGTGCATGAAAAAATGAACCAACACTTGGTGCCAATGGCTCACCAGCCTAAATGTGCATTCACATTTTCATTTACAATTGGGGTTCAGATTAGGGGTATTACATTCCCCTCCCTATTATTTATGCACCGTCCTCAATGCAATATATACACATGTACCTACAAAAACTTCAAAAGTCTTCAAAAATATGCAGATACTCTACCTACATAGCATCCTCGCGCTCCCAAGTTGCATCCTTGGGACCATACCAGGTCCATTGAACCTTTACTAGCTCCATGGCTCAATTTCAGAGCTATTTGATTTTCCGATACAATATGCAAACTAGTCACACTAAAAAATCGCCTTCTATCTTCTCCTGAATCACATTCCAATCAATGACATGATTAACATCAGGTACATACTTTTTGAGAAAAGATACATGGAAAACATTATTAATACACAAGGATGCAGACAATGCAAGCATATATGCGATAGTACCAATCCTCTCTAGGATTTCAAATGGCCCACAATAGCGTGCTGCCATCTTAGAGCAATTTCCCAACTTCAGGAAACTATGTCTTGGTTTTAATTTAAATAACACATGGTCACCCACTTTAAACTCTCTAGGGGTTTTTCCTTTGTCTGTACATCTTTTCTTTTTGTATTGGGAAACCTTTAAATTCATCCTTATTTTTACCATTTTCTCTTCCACTTCCCTTAGCAAATTTGGCCCAACCACAACGCGGTCTACTGGGTTGTCCCAACTCACTAGTGTGTTTTACTTTCTACCACAAAGTGCCTCAAATGGGCTCATCTTTAAATATGCTTGATACCCATTGTTGTAAGAAAAATATACCAAGTGTAGGTAATCTTCCCATTTTTATGGCTTATCCATCACATACATCCTGAGCATATATTCAATCACCTGATTTACTCTCTCTATTTTTCCATATGACTTAGGGTGATATGTTGAGCTAAAGTTCATATTTGTCCCAAATCTCTTGAATATCCCTTTCCAAAAATGCGATGTGAATTTGGATCTCTGTCAGACACAATTGTCTTAGGTACACCATACAACCTAGCATTTTCTCTCGTGTATATATCAACAATGTTGGCTTCCTTTTGAGTTGACTTCACTGGAATAAAATGGTAAGCTTTAATAATCTTATCCATGACTACCATAATAGAATAATTTTGCTTAGAATTCCTAGGTAGATTAGTAATGAAATCCATGGTTACAACTTCCCATTTCCACTTAGGAATGGGAAAAGGTTGTAGAAAACTAACTGGGTGTCTGTGCTCAACCTTGACCTTTTGACATTCAAGACATCTAGCAATAAAATCAACAACCTCCTTTTCAATGCCTGGCCAATAATATTTATTTTTGACCGATGAAATTGTTTTCTGGTAGTGTGGGCTCTCAACATAAGGAACTTTATGCATCTCTGGCATAAAATATTTTTCAACTCCTGATTATTTGGCAAATAAACTTTGCGCCTATACATGAGGATTCCATCCTCTTTTAGCTCATAACCTTCAAAGTTTTATTGCAATTTACCTTGTTGTAAATTTACCTTTATGTCCACATAGCGATGACCTGATTTGGCCACCTCTAAAAACATTTCACTCAAATATTATTTGTACATGCTAATGGTTGTAGCATGCATCTCATGCACCCTTTTGCTAAATGCATCAACCACCTTGTTCTCTTTTCCTTTGATATTCTTGATATCAAATTCATACTCATTGAGGAATTCCAACCATCTTCTTTGTTTGGAATTTAAACTTGGTTGTCCAAACAAATAATTCAGACCACTATGGTCTATCCTCAACTCGAATATTTTCCCCAATTCGGTAGTGCCTCCACATCTTCAAGGCATGCAATATGGCTTCCAATTCCAAATTATGAGTAGCATAGTGCCTTTCATGCTATTTTAATTTCCTTGATTTGTAGCATACCACATGCCCATTTTGACTAAGAACTCCATTGATCATTTCCTTGCATGTATCAGTGCACACAATGAAGTCTTCATTAGGATCAACAATTCTCAAAATTATCACACTTGTCAACAAACTTTTCAAGTGCTCAAAACTCCTTACACAATATGGAGTCCATTCAAATCGTACACCTTTCTTTTGTAAGGATGTAATTGGGTGTGAAATCTTTGAGAAACCTTTAATAAACCTTCTGTAGTACCCTGCAAGTCCCAGGAAGGACCTCACCTCTACGAACTTCCTTGGTGTTGGCCATCCTTCAATGGATTTTATCTTTTCTAGGTCCACAACTATCCCTTCCTTTTAAATGATATGACCCAAGCAACGGATTTTCCTCTGGACGAAGCAACACTTGCTCAACTTTGCATACAACTGATGTTCTCTGAGTACTTGCAACACCATCCTCAAGTGTTTAGCATGTTTTTCTTCATACTTTGAGTAAACAAGTATGTCATCCAAAAATACAATGGCAAACTTATCTAAGTAATCTCTGAAAATACTATTCATTAAACACATGAAGATAGTTGGTGCATTCAACAACCCAAGTGACACTATTGTAAACTCATAATGGCCATACCTCATTCTGAAAGAAGTCTTGTTGATGTATTCTTCTTTAATTCTCACTTGGTGATATTCAGATTTGAGATCAATCTTTGAAAATATCTAGGCACCCCTCACTTGGTCAAATAGGTCATCTATCCTTGGAAAAAGATACTTGTTCTTTACTGTTACTTTGTTCAACTACTTGAAGTCAATACAAAGCCTCAACGTACCATCCTTATTCTTTGCAAACAATACTGGGGCATTCGATGATGATACTCTTGGGCACATATACCCCTTATTCTTAATATCTTCAAGTTTCATCTACAATTTCTTCAGCTTTGGTGTACTCATCCTATAAGGAGTCTTGGATATGGGAGCTACTCCAAGAATCAAATTTATAGAGAAATCAATATCTCTTTTCGGTGGCAACCTCAATATTTATTTAAAGACATCTTCAAATTATTTTAGTACTGCACAGTCTTGAACATTTGGAACTTTATCCTTAGGTGCCTCCTCCATGTGCACTGCAAATACTTGACACCCTTTCCTGTATCTTTTCTTCAATTTCAAGGATGAAAATTATCTGATAGTTACAACTCTTGGAATTCCTTGAATTGTTCTTAAATTTCCTTCCTCATCCAAGAAAGTAAATGCCTATTGTAACATTCTATAACAACATGATTCTAGTCCAACCAATCCATACCAATTAGAAAATCATATGAGCCCAAAGGTATGATATTCAAATCATCTTTTTCTCTCATCCCATTCATATCCATTGACATGCCTTAACGATATCATTAATTTTCCTTTTTTCTCCTGTATCTAGTTGTACCAACCAAGATTTTCCAAGCTTGCTTCTTGGCAACTGGAATATTTCCACCATATTAGGATCTAGATAACTATGAATAGATCTTGAATCAATTAAAATAGCCCTGGGTTGGTCATTAATCTTACCTTCCACTTCAATCATGTGCGACTAAAACTCAACTTTCTTATTATCCAGGGTTGCGTAGATCTTTGGTACATTTATGCCAATGTCTTAAACTATAGTAGCTTCTTGTGCATTGTTAACAGTCCTCACTTTTTCACCTCTATGAGGGAAATATCTATACATGTGGTATTCTCCACAACCCCTACATTGAATAGGTGGTTGCCTTAGTATTTTCCCTATTGTCTCAATCATTCTGGGATCCTTGGGAGTTGGATGTCCTTGAGAAGTATTTCTGAAAAAAATGGTGGCTTAGTCCCCTTTTTCCTCTGTTCCATCTTCCTTTTCTTCTTGTCTTCCCAATCCCTTTGGAAATTAGGTCTTCCCCTTTTCTGATCATAGAGACATTTATCTCACCTTATGGTTTCCTCCAATGTATTGGAGTCATCATATTATATCTTATCACTAATAAATGATGGAAGCCCACTTAGGTACCTCTGAAATTTAACTTGCTCATCCTTGATGAATTAAACATATCTCAACAACTCTAAGAATCTTCTTTCATACTCATCTATTGTCATACTCCCAAGCCTGAGTTCAAAGAAATCCTTCATTTTCTTGTCATATTATTTCTTGGTTAAGTATTTCTTTTGAAAATACCTTTTAAACTCCCTCCAAGTAACCTTCTTCTCATCAATGTGTTGCACTTGCACAAACTGATCCCACCACATTTATTCTTTTCACTTTAGCTGATAGATGGAAATTCTCCCTTCTACCTGTGTAGATAATTATGTAGCTGGAAGTACTTCCTCATTCCCAACAACCAGGTATTTTCATCTTCATTCTTCTTTTACTCACAATCAAAGGTAGGAGGCTTGATCTTATTCATTTCTCCCTATAGTTCGTCCACCCCAGTCCTTCTCTTATTCTTTTTTACAAAAGATGGAATTAAGCTACTACACACTTTCCTAAATGAATGCTTTGGTGAGTGATGGTGATTCTTGTCAACACTTATTGTTTTTCTTCTCTCATTATGAGACCTACAACTTATTGACTTGATTCACTCTGTATCCTTATCCATTTTCTTTTCTATTATGTCCAAGCATTGTATCAACATGATATTGAAGCTATGTTACTGGTCCTTGGATTTCATAAACCTCTCATCATCAACTCTATAGCTTTGGAAATAGTTTTGCAGTCCCTTTATGGTTTCTACCAAGTTTATGTTCTCCTCCTTGCCTTCTCTATGATAATTGGAATTTGTACTATCAATACCCATACTAATATACAAACCCCTGAATTCATCATCATGGATGTAAATTCGTTGCGTATATTCCATGCTTTTGACTCTCTGCGTTGATTCTGTCCTGATCTAATAGTTGTTAATTATGCAAAATGTGCAGGTAATAATATTTGTTAGACTAATCATGCGACAACTTCATGAAAAATATGCACAATTTTGTCATAATCCTTCTGATTTCTTGGATGATTTTAACGTACCAATTCAAAATTTCTAGGTGAATAATTGGACTCCTCTATCCAAAACATTCCTATCGACTTCTCCCTTGAGAAATTTTGAGTCTTGTGCAGTAAATTATGGTCATTTGGAATTCACCCAAATGCCCTTTAACTTTTTCTTTATTCTATATGAAGCCCTCGCACACACTATTATTCAACACATACCAATATTTAACATATACACTGCTTATTAGTATTACACATAAACCACCAATTTTTCTCTACACAACCCCAATTTTTTAGTGCGTACACCCATGCACCATTGTTTTCTGCGCATTTCCAGTGCCACACCCCACAAAGTCAAAACTTAGCGCACACACGTGCACATTCGCATTTTCTGTGCACCATGGTCATGCTGTAATTCCAAATTCGACCACTTACTGGTCCAAATTTTTCCTTAAGTAGATACTTGGCCCATGCATGTTCAGTGTTGAAAATGGAGCTCTGATACCAACCTGTAATGTCCCCATTACCAGTACTAACAAAATGCTATGATACCACTTTGCAACATCCCCAACTTAATTCTGAGCAATGGCACTCCAAAATAAATCTAATGCACAGATTCTGGTGCCACATGCAGATTTATTTCTCCTTGTGAATGCAAATCTCCTTCTATGTCCACACAATGATTCCAACCTCTTGTGTGCACAAATTATCTCCCTGCATGCATGGAAATTCTAGCCTTGCCTCAGAAACTCATGACCATTATTACAAAGTTAACTAACATGAATACTTAATAACTATCATACTCTACATGTGCAACAATAATTACTGAATACAAAATCATGCTTACATGTACAAATAACATCATACAAAATAATTACAATTAATTATATGCAATGTCATACAGGAAATAAACCCATATCAGACATAGATAATTAAGCACACAATAAATTAGACAAGAACATAAAGGACACTTATATTTCTATAAAGAGTCTCCAACTGCGCCTAGAGCTTAGATATTCCTCCTAGCTATAGAATCTATTGCTTATATACTTTCAACATCAGGTCACCCCCGATTTGGGGCTTAAACTCCACCAAGTCAAAATGATTCCTAATGCCAGGATAAGGTATTATAACCAACTAAATTCAATCCAAGGTGCTCAACTGCTGCAACTAGCCTATAGTCTCTCATTCCCCACATGCTTATCCCGCCCCAGGAAGTGTGCCCCTTCTCTTCTCAACAATCCCTCGGCTGTCCCATTTCCCTTCCAAGGCTTCAATAATAGGCCATATAGGAAGTCTCAGAGCCCTGTAACTAATTCTCAGTGCACCAGGGAATAATTCCTAGAAAATGTCTCACCTGGAGAGAATGCTCACGGGCCTAACAACCCACTTCTTCGACATAAAATATCTCTCCTGGAGAGAATTCACATGGTCCTGACAACTCACCTCTTTGAAAATAAATATCTCACCTAGAGAGAATGCTCATGGGACCGACAACCCACCTCTTCGACAAAAAATATCTTACCTGGAGAGAATGCTCACGAGCCTGACAACCCGCCTCTTCGACAATAAATCTCTCACATGGAGAGAATGCTCACGGTCCTGACAACCCACCTCTTCGACAAAAATACTCTGGTTATGTTGATTCTTGAATCTTTTAGGACCAAAATGACAACCTCACGGGGATACAAATCCCCCTGCATTTTTATAGAGGTGGTACTCCTCTTTGTTTCAAGATTTTCTTGGAATTCTAGATTTTTAAAATAATATAGTACTTTGAGAAAGTCCACCGTGATATTCAAAGAAATATAAAGATTGCAGTAAGATAAAGTTTTGTTTTTAAAAGAGAGTTCCTGAGAGATGACCATAAACCTCACACATCACATATTTGAAAAAGATAAACAAAATTTCCTCACATCCATCATAGTTAAACTAAATATTTCTAATCACATAAAATAAAAGAAGATGGTCTGCATGCATAAGAAAACTTTAATAGTGTGAACACATGGGGAGATCAAATAAAGATAATGATAGATCAATCTCAAATATTTTATACTAAAAAACTCGGAGTTACAAAATACAATCAAAACTGCTCCTAGAATAATTCTCTTGGGATTTTTGAAAAAATATAGAGTTTGTTACAAAGCTTTGAAATTTAAATGCATTTGTCCTTAGGAATGGGATTGGGGCTCTCGCAAACCATAAAGAAAATATAAACAAGAAGTAAGTTGTGGAAAGAAGATGGTGGGAAATACTAGAGTAGCAAGACTACAATGGTCTCTCTCCTTGTTCACTTGCTTGCTGCTGTCATTTTATTATCCTCATTGACGGTTATAGGAACCGTCTCAACTGTTGTTTGTTGGCCTTCTTTAATTAGTTTGTCAATTTCCTTTTTAAATCAATCTTCGATGTATTTTTTCATTGGTGCAACATTTATTTCATGCCTAATTTTAATATTGAATAATTCGCCTTCCAAGTCTGTTAAGTCATGATAAATTCCATGTATTGCCTCTTCAATATCTTTATTTTTCACAGAAAAATCAACCAACCAATTGTCTATTTATTCTTCATTATATTCAACTAAGCCATACAATTTCTCCTCTCATAACCCTTTTAATATCTCAACTTGTTCATCAAATTGTTGCTTTGTCAGAAACATTGAAATGAGAATTAAATTAGGGTCTTGTACCTCATCAGTGCTTCCTACCAGATCTATCTCCATGAGTATTTTGAACAATTCTTCTCTTTTTATTGTGGCTTTGTTGCATGCTTGGACTATGTTATTCAAATTCTTGATCTTTTCCTTCCAACAAGAATTTAGTTGTTTAATTCTATTTGGGGAGGGAAAATCCTCTTGTCTTCTTTTCAATTCTGTCATATTTGAGACTTTAATTCCAAATGGAAAAACAAGATCATCATAGAAACCTTCTTCGTTCTTTAAATCAAATTTCAAATACTCATGAAAAACATGTGCCCTTGACCCGAAAGAAACAATATTTTTTGATACCTCCCATGCTTTTGTCATCAGTGGAATTCTCTTTTTAATGTTTTTCTCTACATATCTTCAGACCGTTGTTAGTAAACTTGAATATCCTTTTAACTTAATGGTGGGTGTGGTTGTTTTAACCAATGACAAAGGACTTTCTAGAATTGGAAGATTCATTAAGGAATTTTCCAACTCTCTGATCCTTTCTTTTAACTTAGTGTTTTCAGCTTCCAGGCCATCAATAGAGTCATCAAGAGAATCTATGGTTTCCCTATGGATTTTAGAATTTTGGGATGGACGCATGTCCTTTAGGTTGAACTTTGAGAGAGACTTTCCCTTTTTACTTCTCTGGTCACCTCTTTCTACAATCAATTTTTTGGACTCTTTATAAAAAACAACACTTTGAAAAGTAAATGACCCTTCTTCACTAAAGGTCTCATTTGAAATGATTTCTAATAAATAATTTTGTTGGGACATACTTTCTGGCTGATCCATCGCGGGAAATATTTTCTCAATATAGACTTGTAGCTCCATGTCTTCCAGAGAAAAGATATTGATGTCGTTTTCTATAAGATTATCCTCTTCCTCTTGCACCAAATTCTTCCTTTTCTTTCTTACATGGAGCTTATGTGAACTATCGATTTTTCCAAGGGGAGGATTCTTTTCTCCCCCTCCACTTGAACTTTTGTTGAGAACCTTTTTAATTGGGTGAGTCGTTGGATCATTTCTCTGGGATGTGGTATTTTTTGGAGTAACAACTGGAGACTGGGTGCTCCTTTCACTGAGACCCTTTCCCTTTTGCTTATAAAAATCATTAGTACTCAGTACTATTTCTAGGTCACCAACATCGTGTACATGATTACTTTGGTTGTTACCTTCTTCTTCTTCATTCAAGATAGTATGGATGAACGAGTTACTGAATCCCACCCAAAGCATAAGTTCTACAAAGATTTTGTCAGGATCAAACCCCTTTATCCTTGCAGCGTACTTTAAATTCATATTATTGAAATGATTTGCAAACTCATCGATTTTATTTATGTTTCTAAATATGAAATCTCCAATATTCCATGGCAGGGGAATGAATTGCTTTTTTCCTTTTTTCATGGAAAAAATGTAGCCAGAAGTTGTATTGCCTTGCCACCTCTGTAATGAATAATCTTTCAATTACATGATATGGGATAAAAGAAGGATTTTATTTGGAACAAAATATCCTTATGACATTGTGATTCTCCATTTGTTCAATCATTCCCTTTTTCTCTAAGAATCTGTTAGCCTGGTCAGATATCCTTGAAGTATTTTCACCCAACAACAACCTTTTGAAAACTGAGACAAAATCATTATAATCTTCATAAAAATACAGATGGGTCTTATGTCTCCATAGTGCTTGATACCATAAGGTAACTGGATCTACTTCATGACTCACCCTTTTACTTATGGCCAGTTTTGGAAATTGACAACAATACACAATAACATATACCAGATAGGAAGCCATAAATAAATTTTTGTCCCTTTTATAGTGTGACAACTGGGATGATATTTCGATAGAAATGATTTTTCCCTAGTCAAAGGTGGCATGTTCTTTCATTGTAAAATATAAAATATATAAAATCATGTGAGAGATAGTAGTAGTGATTTCGTGACATGTCAACCTGGTAAACAACCACACAACTTCTCGATAGGGTTTTTTAAAAGACTCAACCTAGATCCTGGTTATGTCTTCTGGAATAGACGTAGGATTATCCAAATATTTGGGCATGAGGTCAATCCCATTGTTATGTTTCTTCAAAAAATATTTGCAATCTTCTCCTTTGAAAGTAAGATTTGGCTCTGGGAGTGTCAACAGCTTGTGAAAAACTTGCGGTGAAAGGGAATTCGGAGAATGATCTTAGAGTTGTATAATTCTCTGGCTTGGCACGTACGTATCCACACACCATGCAACAAGTTATTTGTAGTAAAAAACATCAAGAACACACCCAACACGAGCCATTCCAGATGCCCAAATTATGTCTTTCTATGCAGGAGGAGAGGAATAATATGAATATGCTCTTGACCACTAGAAGTTATAGTCTTCACAACCAAAGATATTTAAAGTATCACCACAAAAATGTTGTCTAGTTGTTGCTTACCATAGGTTGACATGAGTATTTCTTTAGTTGGATAATAACTTGAAATAAATATTTTCATAGAGATGATGATAATACAATCCCTTGGCAAATGGAGAATTAATGCAATTTAATGAGTAATTCCTCGATATTTTTGCCATTATTGACAGTATTTCCGGAGCCTGCACAATAGTTGTTAGCATTAAACAACACTTAATCCATATTGGGAAAGGCGAAAAAATGGTGGGGACATACGAGAGCAATTTGGAATATGGATATTTTCATGAACCCGCCAACCTGGGAACCCACAATTATGGATGATCAGAAATATGTTAAGTGTGGAAAGGCGGCCGGTCGGACTTTCATGTAGAAGAGATAAAGTACTTAGGGGCTTGGCACCCGCGACAAATCTAATGATCATAATGTAGATCACAGAACTTTGGGTGCAAAGTGGAGATCACAAAACTTGGAGGATGAGGTCTTGAACCTGCCAAGCCATGAAGTTGAGAAAATGGCTAAGTGTAATGTAGCAAGGCAGTCGGTCAAACTTATGAAATAGGAAAGTTGATGGAGATGAAGGTCCACCAACCAGCAAATCCACTAATTTTTGAAATACGACTAAGTATGGTAACTAGAAAGGGATAAAAGAAAGGGGGAAACAAGGGGAGGTGTAGAAGAGGGAAAAGGAATGTAAAAAAGAAATTGGGAAAATAGAACGGGGAAGGAAAAATCCGGAAATGGGAAATGATATCAACAGGTTACTAGATGGAAAAACCCCTTTCCAAGATTTTCTCTGTAGAGAAGGTAATGGTCATTCCCCCGTTCAGATGGTCCGACCGATGAAGAAAAAGTGAGTGATCTCCCCAAAATACTCTAAGGTCCAATCATATATTTGCATGGTCATAACTAGACACTTGTCACCTTCAACCACTTGGTGATTCGTTTCCATCCCTTGGGAACTTAGGATAAATTAATATCCATAAAATATATTTTTCAGAAATATTAACAAAATATTCCCTTGGACTCAAGCCCCCCCTTTTCCATTTTCGGTGGATTTTAGTCCCTCGTCTCTTTTCATTTGATTGGTCTACGCACAACGATGTGATTTTATTAATAATTTCAGTGTGATTACATTTTACAAGGATATGAACAATGGCCTTTTTGCATCCCGACTCACCATCCCAATAACCACACACATACTATTCAACCTCTCTCTCTCACACACACATATACAACCTAGTCCGATGTGCACTTCAAGGTAATCCTCGTGCACTTACTCATGTGCGCACAAAACTGAACCAACACTTGGTGCCAATGTCTCACCAACCCAAATCTACATTTACATTTTCATTTACAATTGGGGTTCAGATTAGGGGTATCACATCTCAAGGCCTTAAATTCAATGAAATCAGAGGAGATAATGAACCCCAATCCTTAACATTAGGGGACTAAAGTATGATTAGAATCCCAATCGGAGGGGATTAAACTATAATCATAACTATTAAATTAAAAAAGGAATTTCCAACAAACTACATCACATGTATGTCCCATAGAGATTGTAAGAGATTTCTATTGTTGAATAAATTACATTTATAATAAGGAGCATTGCAAAGTAGCAAGTCCCTATATTTTTAGATTGAATACGTGTGTGTTTCAAGGTATGGAAATCAATTTTTCAGTAAAGTGTGGTGTTTTTTATCCTTTGGTTGTGGAGGGTGAATCACCATTGTATTGAGAGAATTCAAAGGTTAGTGTGTTCCTATTACGAGCAGTCATTTCAAGTGGGCCTACTCATATTTTTCACATGTGTTACATATGGCATGGAAATGAAATGAGGACATATGAATTATAATATGATGAAAGACATCACAACTATATATATAT
>SNQJ01S0033795.1:74445-115526 GCA_010110895.2 Picea sitchensis
TTGGGATTTTTGAAAAAATATAGAATTTGTTACAAAGCTTTGAAATTTAAATGCATTTGTCCTTAGGACTGGGATTGGGGCTCCCGCAAACCATGAAGAAAATATAAACAAGAAGTAAGCTGTGGAAAGAAGATGGTGGGAAATACCAGAGTAGCAAGACTACGATGGTCTCTCTCCTTGTTCACTTGCTTGCTGCTGTCCTTTTATTATCCTCATTGACAGTTATAGGAACCGTCTCAAATGTTGTTTGTTGGCCTTCTTTAGTTAGTTTGTCAATTTCCTTTTTAAACCAATCTTCGATGTAGTTTTTCATTGGTGCAACATTTATTTCATGCCTAATTTTAATATTCAATAATTCGCCTTCCAAGTCTGTTAAGTCATGATAAATTCCATGTATTGCGTCTTCAATATCTTTATTTTTCATAGAATAATCAACCAACCAATTGTCTATTTATTCTTCATTATATTCAACTAAGCCATACAATTTCTCCTCTCATAACCGTTTTAATATCTCAACTTGTTCATCAAATTGTTGCTTTGTCAGAAACATTGAAATGAGAATTAAATTAGGGTCTTGTACCTCATCAGTGCTTCCTACTAGATCTATCTCCATGAGTATTTTGAACAATTCTTCTCTTTTTACCGTGGCTTCGTTGCATGCTTGGACTATGTTATTCAAATTCTTGATTTTTTCCTTCCAACAAGAATTTAGTTGTTTAATTCTATTTGGGTAGGGCAAATCCTCTTCTCTTATTTTCAATTCTATCATATTTGAGACTTTAATTCCAAATGGAAAAACAAGATCATCATAGAAACCTTCGTCATTCTTTAAATCAACTTTCAAATACTCATGAAAAACATGTGCCCTTGACCCGAAAGAAACAATATTTTTTGATACCTCCCATGCTTTTGTCATCAGTGGAATTCTCTTTTTAATGTTTTTCTCTACATATCTTCGGACTGTTGTTAGTAAACTTGAATATCCTTTTAAATTAATGGTGGGTGTGGTTGGTTTAACCAATGACAAAGGAATTTCTAGAATTGTAAGATTCATTAAGGAATTTTCCAACTCTCTGATCCTTTCTTTTAACTTAGTGTTTTCAGCTTCCAGACCATCAATAGAGTCATCAAGAGAATCTATGGTTGCCCTATGGATTTTAGAATTTTGGGATGGATGCATGTCCTTTAGATTGAACCTTGAGAGATACTTTCCCTTTTTACTTCTTTGGTCACCTCTTTCTACAATCAATTTTTTGGACTCCTTATAAAAAACAACACTTTGAAAAGTAAATGACTCTTCTTCACTAAAGGTCTCATTTGAAACGATTTCTAATAAATAATTTTGTTGGGCCATACTTTCTGGCTGATCCATCACGGGAAATATTTTCTCAATATAGACCTGTAGCTCCATGTCTTCCAGAGAAAAGATATTGATGTCGTTTTCTATAAGATTATCCTCTTCCTCTTGCACCAATTTCTTCCTTTTCTTTCTTACAGGGAGCTTATGTGAACTATCGATTTTTCCAAGGGGAGGATTCTTTTCTCCCCCTCCACTTGAAATTTCGTTGAGAACCTTTTTAATTGGGTGAGTCGTTGGATCATTGCTCTGGGATGTGGTATTTTTGGGAGTAACAACTAGAGATTGGGCGCTCCTTTCACTGAGACCCTTTCCCTTTTGCTTATAAAAATCATTAGTACTGAGTACTATTTCTAGGTCACCAACATCGTGTACATGAGTACTTTGGTTGTTACCTTCTTCTTCTTCATTCAAGATAGTATGGATGAACGAGTTACTGAATCCCACCAAAAGCATAAGTTCTACAAAGATTTTGTTAGGATCAAACCCCTTTATCCTTTCAGTGTACTTTAAATTCATATTATTGAAATGATTTTCAAACTTGTTCGATTTTATTTATGTTTCTAAATATGAAATCTCCAATATTCCATGGCAAGGGAATGAATTGCTTTTTTCCTTTTTTCATGGAAAGAATGTAGCCAAAAGTTGTATTACCTTGCCACCTCTGTAATGAATAATCTTTCAATTACATGATATGGGATAAAAGAAGGATTTTATTTGGAACAAAATATCCTTATGACATTGTGATTCTCCATTTGTTCAATCATTCCCTTTTTCTCTAAGAATCTGTTAGCTTGGTCAGATATCCTTGAAGTATTTTCACCCAACAACAACCTTTTGAAAACTGAGACAAAATCATTATAATCTTCATAAAAATACAGATGGGTCTTATGTCTCCATAATGCTTGATACCAAAAGGTAACTGGATCTATTTCATGACTCACCCTTTTACTTATGGCTAGGTTTGGAAATTGACAACAATAAAGAATAACATATACCAGATAGGAAGCCATAAATAAAATTTTGTCCCTTTTATAGTGTGACAACTAGGATGAGATTTCGATAGAAATGAATTTTCCCTAGTCAAAGATGGCATGTTCTTTCACTATAAAATATAAAATATATAAAATCATGTGAGAGATAGCAGCAGTGCTTTCCTGACATGTCAACCTGGTAAACAACCACACAATTTATCGATAGGTTTTTTTAAAAGACTCAATCTGGATCTTGGTTATGTCTTCTGGAATAGACATAGGATTCTCCAAATATTTGGGCATGAGGTCAATCCCATTGTTATGTTTCTTCAAAAAATATTTTCAATCTTCTCCTTTGAAAGTAAGATTTGGCTCTGGGAGCGTCAACATATTGTGAAAAACTTGCGGTGAAGGGGAAATCAGAGAATGATCTTGGAGTTGTATAATTCTCTGGCTTGGCATGTACATATCCACGCACCATGCAACAAGTTATTTATAGTCAAAAACATCAAGAACACACCCAACACAAGCCATTCCAGATGCCCAAATTATGTCTTTCTATGCAGGAGGAGAGGAATAATATGAATATGCTCTTGACCACTGGAAGTTATAGTCTTCACAACCAAAGATATTTAAAGTATCACCACAAAAATATTGTCTAGATGCTGCTTACCATAGGTTGACGGGAGTATTTATTTAGCTATATAATAACTTGAAATAAATATTTTCGGAGAGATGACGATAATACAATCCCTTTGAAAATGGAGAATTAATGCAATTTAATTAGTAATTCCTCGATATTTTCGCCATTAATGACGGTCTTTCCAGAGCCTGCACAATAGTTGTTAGCATTAAACAACACTTAATTCATATTGGGAAAGGCGAAAAAATGGCGGGGACATACGAGAACAATTTGGAATATGGAGATTTTCATGAACCCGCCAACATGGGAACCTGCAGTTATGGATGATCAGAAATATGTTAAGTGTGGAAAGGCAGTCGATCGGACTTGCATGTAGAAGAGATAAAGTACTTAGGGGCTTGGCACCCACGACAAATCTAATGATCATAATGTAGATCACAAAACTTTGGGTGCGAAGTGGAGATCACGAAACTTGGAGGATGAGGTCTTGAACCTGCCAAGCCGTGAAGTTGAGAAAATGGCTAAGTGTAATGTAGCAAGGCGGTCAGTCAGACTTATAAAATAGGAAAGTAGATGGAGATGAAGGTCCACCAACCCGCGAATCCGCCAATTTTTGAAATACGACTAAGTATGGTAATTAGAAAGGGATAGAAGAAGGGATAAAAGAAAGAGGGAAACAAGGGGAGGTGTAGAAGAGGGAAAATGAATGTAAAAAAGAAATTGGGAAAATAGAACGGGGAAGGAAAAATCCGGAAATGGGAAATGATATCAACAAGTTACTGGATAGAAAAACCCCTTTCCAATATTTTCTCTGTAGAGAAGGTAATGGTCATTCCCCCGTTTAGATGGTCCGACCAATGAAGAAAAAGTGAGTGATCTCCCCAAAATGCTCTAAGGTCCAATCATATATTTTCATGGTCATAACTAGACACTTGTCACCTTCAGCCACTTGGTGATTCATTTCCATCCCTTGGGAACTTAAGATAAATTAATATCCATAAAAAATATTTTTCAGAAATATTAACAAAATATTCCCTTGGACTCAAGCCCCCCCTTTTCCATTTTCGGTGGATTTTAGTCCCTCGTCTATTTTCATTTGATTGGTCTACGTACAACGATGTGATTTTATTAATAATTTCAGTGTGATTACATTTTACAAGGATATGAACAATGGCCTTTTTGCATCCCGACTCACCATCCCAATAACCACACACATACTATTCAACCTCTCTCTCTCTCACACACATATACAACCTAGTCCGATGTGCACTTCAAGGTAATCCTCATGCACTTACTCATGTGCGCACAAAACTGAACCAACACTTGGTGCCAATGTCTCACCAACCCAAATCTACATTTACATTTTCATTTACAATTGGGGTTCAGATTAGGGGTATCACATCTCAAGGCCTTAAATTCAATGAAATCAGAGGAGATAATGAACCCCAATCCTTAACATTAGGGGACTAAAGTATGATTAGAATCCCAATCGGAGGGGATTAAACTATAATCATAACTATTAAATTAAAAAAGGAATTTCCAACAAACTACATCACATGTATGTCCCATAGAGATTGTAAGAGATTTCTATTGTTGAATAAATTACATTTATAATAAGGAGCATTGCAAAGTAGCAAGTCCCTATATTTTTAGATTGAATACGTGTGTGTTTCAAGGTATGGAAATCAATTTTTCAGTAAAGTGTGGTGTTTTTTATCCTTTGGTTGTGGAGGGTGAATCACCATTGTATTGAGAGAATTCAAAGGTTAGTGTGTTCCTATTACGAGCAGTCATTTCAAGTGGGCCTACTCATATTTTTCACATGTGTTACATATGGCATGGAAATGAAATGAGGACATATGAATTATAATATGATGAAAGACATCACAACTATATATATATNAAAGGTTAGTGTGTTCCTATTACGAGCAGTCATTTCAAGTGGGCCTACTCATATTTTTCACATGTGTTACATATGGCATGGAAATGAAATGAGGACATATGAATTATAATATGATGAAAGACATCACAACTATATATATATATATCAAATTCACAAACACCGAAACAAAAACTAGTTAACTATGGTCCACACTTAAGAGCGGTAGATTAAAACTCCATTAATATGATCTATTGAATAGACCTTAAAATAATTTCTTGGAAGCTAAATGTATTGAGATATAATGACTTCCAAAAGATAGATCGGGTGAGGCTTATTAATATGATCTATTGAATAGACCAAAACATAATTGCTTGGAAGCTAAATGTATTGAGATATAATGACTTCCAAAAGATCAATTGGGTGAGGCTTATATTTGAATGAAGATAATAGTTGGCTTACTTGAGATTCATATGTAGATGAACAAATAGGAATGCGCTGAGACTCAAATCGAGAGGATTTGAAGGATAAAATGTAGATGAATAAGCAAGAACGAGGACATAGCTTCAAAATCAAAGCACCTAAAAGACATTCTTCAACATCTAGAAAGAGATATTCTCTCATGTTAATCAAGCATTCCCATCTATATTCAATCGTCCTTCTATATACCAAGAAGTCTACACAACCGATCTGTTGTTAGTTGTGTGCAATCCTCTGCTATTTCCAGTTCATCGATCGATGGGAATTGTTGACAAATTCGATTGCAATGAATACAAACAATGCCTTCCATTAAACACGAGGACAACTTATAGGTTAAGGCAATAGTGGTAAAAAAAATCAACTACATTGAATGCATGTCGATATCTCAATAACACACATTGAAGACAACAAAGTTATCTATAGTTGCACGTGTCAATCAGTCTAATGAGAAATGTTTGAATATATTTGTCTGGAGGACATGTGGCTACAATGTTTCATGTAACATGTACATACTCTAATAAAATATAGGAGTATATTGGGATTTAGCTACAACGTTCACATTTGGTATGTGCATCAAATCTAGGAGTATTAATACTCATAGGTTGGGATTTAGCTACAACGTTCACATTTGGTATGTGCATCAAATCTAGCTACTTTGCTTAACCTCACCCTCATCATTTTACTGCAGACTCTTTAATATAATCAGAATATCCCTAGGTCTTTGGTTTTCAAATCATATGGTCATAGTTAACAAGCGTAGAGTATTGGATCACTGTAGTGTATGTCATCTGGTAGGAAAGTAGAAATAGGGAGAACTGATATATTTAAATCGGAGAAAAACAAATGGAAGAATCAATTATTGCAGATCGTCGGAAACATGGATAAAAAGATATATAAACAAATGACATGCTTGCATTGGAGGTGGGAAAATGATAAAGCCTTGTAGAGAGACTATCCCCTTAAAACAATGCCTTCAACGAAATTAAAATCACAAATATCAAAACAATTATTAATTAAAAGTCGATCATGATAAATACATTTGGGATAATTTTCACTCTCCAAGAATGTTGGAACAAATCAAGAATAATTTTTCCTTTGTACCCAAACCAATTCTAATGACCAACACCATCTTAAAAAAATTACTTTGAATTAGAACATTAAAAAAATATTGTATAGGCTATGACAAGGATATCGAAATCAAATGGTTTCAAGAGATGGTCCAAAACCCATCCTTGAGAATTTAAAGCAAGGAAATTAAAGGAAAAATGTCACCATCATCAACTACTCCCTTGATCTCAATTTCATTTTGAGGAGACTTAATCTAGTTAACTCCCAAGTCTATGTTTCTCTTTATGAAACCCAATTCTCACCATTGTATCTCTATGAAATGAGTGAATTGAATGTTGAAAATAATCAAATGCAAATATGGAGTACAAAGAAAGAAGAATATTATGTCAAAATCAAGTGTTACAAAAGTTTTTACACGTTTATTAAATAATTTYCAATTCTAATGACCAACACCATCTTAAAAAAATTACTTTGAATTAGAACATTAAAAAAATATTGTATAGGCTATGACAAGGATATCGAAATCAAATGGTTTCAAGARATGGTCCAAAACCCATCCTTGAGAATTTAAAGCAAGGAAATTAAAGGAAAAATGTCACCATCATCAACTACTCCCTTGATCTCAATTTMATTTTGAGGAGACTTAATCTAGTTAACTCCCAAGTCTATGTTTCTCTTTATGAAACCCAATTCTCACCATTGTATCTCTATGAAATGAGTGAATTGAATGTTGAAAATAATCAAATGCAAATATGGAGTACAAAGAAAGAAGAATATTATGTCAAAATCAAGTGTTACAAAAGTTTTTACACGTTTATTAAATAATTTTCTTTTTATAAAGTAAGATTATGATGTTAAATAAATTTATGTATAGGATTTATATTAGTAATTAATTTGACAAGTATTATGATTTTAAAATGAGAATTCTAAATTTTAAAATCTATATTTTTTGTGAAAAAAACATAAAAATTAATTTCAAAATTGAAAAATCATGTTACTAGTGGTACTCTTTAATTTTTAGGTTAAAATCACAACCTTTTTGTAACCATGGTCTTAAAAATATGTAATGTTGTCAACACAAATTTTAAATTCAATCTCAAATCTAAAAATAGTGCTAGCAATAACATCCTTTTTTTTTTGGGGTGAAAATTACAACTCGTTTGATAGGGAGAGTGGTGAAGGGGAGATAAGGAGGAAACTCACTAGAGGGGTGGGGGGAGTGCGATTTTGGGAATGATTCCCTTNTTTCAATTTTGTTTTTCCTGTTGGAGGAATATGTTGATTATTTGGGTTGGTTGTTATTGATGTCAACCCTTGAAGACATTCCGGTAGTGAATTCTGGTAGCACAAAGGTTTGGGTAATGGACCCAAGTTTGTTTGATGTATAATGGTATCAATTTTAATATATTTGAAGGTAATACTATTCTATATGGATAGTACATGTCATTCCATTTCTAGTGGTATGTGGAACATCACATAACTCCTCATGGTTAGAGAGTTATGGCCATGTGAAGTTGGAGAACCCTCATGAATCATGTAGAAGCCCCATGTTTGTTTGATGTATAATGGTGTGATTTTTAATATATTTGAAGGTAAGACTATTCTATATGGATAGTACATGTCATGCCATTTCCGGTGGTACGTTGAACGTCACATAACTCCTCATGGTTAGAGAGTTATGGCCATGTGAGGTTGGAGAACCCTCATGAGTCATCTAGAAGCCCCAAAAGATCAAAGTAGTCAAAGTTGTTGCAAAGAAGAAATTATTTAAATAATAAAGTGAAGTGATGAGTTTACTATAAGTCAAAGTGGCTACAAAATAAATGATTTAAATAATAAAGTTAATGGAGAAATTACTAAGTGGACAAGTGGTTAGAAGTTGGTTGGCCCTAAAATAAGGAAAGTGGTTTAAGATGGTTAGAAGGTAACCCCTTGAGGAAGCTACATAAAAGTATAAATAAGAGGCAAGGGTCTCTCATTTTAATCACACTTGAGAATATTGAATATCTACAAGTGACTTAGGTAACCAAAGGATATCTAAGGTGAATTTCAGAGGGAAGGTGAAGTAAAGAGGGCCAAAATTCAAGGGAGGATAAATTCTTTTGATGATGCTTTCTAAGGTATGTTATTTATAGGTCATCTCACCATTTTAGCAATAATCTTTTTTATAGAATGATTCAGACCAAAAAATATGGAGGTCGTTGAGGAAACATATCCAAGTAGTTGTGATAAAAAATTCAGCTTGTGGGTCGTTGATTTTTGGAGTTACACTCCGTGGAAAATAGGGTTTGTGGCTAGTCTTGAAACTAGTCTAAAACAAGTGTTTCAGGTAAAAACATCATAACTTATTCATAACAGATCCAAATTAAGTAAGACCAAATGTATTGGTTAGAGTACAGTCTTTAATATGTTGTGTACTATTTTCATATCTATACAACAAATTTTCCGTGCGGGGAATTCTCTACAAGTTTGATCGCTAGAATAAGCCATAATTCAACAAGGTATGCCATTTTTTCTATAACTCCTTTTCCGAGAGGTTCCAAGTAGTGAAATATGAAGGAATTGCATAAAAGACATTGAAGAACATTGTGTACCATTTTCAGATCTTCATTCATTACAGGTACATAATTATGATTATTGCAAGTTAGGGTTGTTGACTAATCCAAAATTAGTCATGTGAGACTAAAGTAAAGTTTGATGAAAATGCTAGTATCTTGTTTTTAAAGTTAAAAATGGTTTGTAGGTATGTGATCATATACACCAGGTCTATTACAAAGTTACAAATCAGATTTGGATGATGAACTTGATGAGGGATTTTGTTTGAGGTACATGTTGGGTACATGGTTGAGACAAGTAGTTGATGAGTTGGCACATGCATGAAGTGTATAGTTGATGATGTTGGTACATATTGATGACTCATAAATGATGAGTAGTTGATGCATGATTGATACATACTTGTTACATGGTTGGAGGCACTTGTTAGTAGTATTGTTGACACATGGTTTATGTATGCTGTAGCATACTTGTCTTGGTATATTATTAGAAGCACATATTGATCTTGGTGATGATTATGAGTTGTTGTGTTATGCTTGGTTGATGCACATATTGGTGATATTGTGCATATGGTTGAGAGTTGTCTTGGTGATTGATCTTGGTGAGTAGATCTGATTTGGTTGATAAGATTGATGAGACAGGTTGTTGTGATAGGTTGTTTGGACAGGTTATTGTGACATGTTATTTGTACAAGTTTGGTCCATAGTTGATGCACTTGTTTATGGTACAAGTTGAGGTACAAGTTGATGTATGGTACATGTTGGCACAGGTTATTGATACAGGATTTTACACGTTGTTTGGTGCAAGTTGATTGGTACATGTTTATAGCAGTATACACTAGTACATTTGGGTAAAATTCTGACTTCGCGTTCGACGCAATTGCCACTTTATATTTTTGAGAGAATGACAAACAACAAATCCACTCAAATGTCATTTCACATGACGTCGCTTTTTCAACGCCATAGGTATCGTCTCTATTGTAACATTTAATGCAGATATTTGTCATCTCAGATTTAACTGTCCTAAACCCATATAGTCGTCGTTACAGCGACGTCAGAGACATCATAATTTCGACGTCCCATTTCATCGATCTCCACAACGTGGAAACCATGTGGCCGACGTTAGGGACATCGAAAGATCGACGACTGGAAACGCCAGTGTAGAGACAATCAAATATATACCAATGGCAAGGATGCCATGTGAATACATTAGGGACATTAGAAGACCAACGACTAGCAACGTCGGTGGAGCGATGTTCAACTATATACCAATGAAAAGGACGCCAAGTGACCGATGTTAGGGACATCGAAAGACTGACAGATGGAAACTTCGGTGGAATGACGATCAACTATATACCAACTACAAGGACGCCAAGTGATTGACGAAATTAGATGTCAAAAGACCGACGACTTGTAATGTCGGTGCATATACAGTCAAATATATACCAATGACAAGGATTCCATGTGACTGGAATTAGGGACGTCAAAATCCCGAAGGCTGGAAATGTCGGTGGAGCGACAATAAACTATATACCAACGACAAGGACGTCATGTGATCGACGTTAGGGACGTCGAAAGATCGACGACATGTAGGTGTTTGAAAATAAAAATGAGCTCTTTCCCTTCAGCTTAGAGCTTGTGTAAGCTAGAACCGAGGGCCAATCTCCTTAGGAACTTCCACGTTGGACCATAGTGTTAGTCACCAATAAAAAATTTATTACTTGAGGTCAAGATTCAAAAATTGGTGGAAGCGCTAATGGGTTTGGAAACCAGATAAAATAAGAGAAGGTCTAAAGATGGTAGGGAAAATTTAAATCTGGCAGAATATGCAAGTTGATTGGGCCTGAAATGTCATTGATCGTGATCCGTCGAGATCAACGGCCAGGAACAGTTATGGAGGTTGAGGTTGCATGAAGTATAATACCAAAAACCGGTCCTGCAATTCAAACCACGATTTTCTCTCGAGGGTATGTGGCATTATCGAGAGAATTGTAGAAGGAAAGGTGGATTGCCTTGAAACCATTTTCTCACACCCCCACAAATTTTGAAAAGTATAAAGCTCATCGGTCGATTTATTTCATTTGGTTTATTACTTTTCGAATACTAGAATCGTTAGGACCCTTTCATGACCACCATTTTCCACTTGCAGCTCAACCGTACACCATTTGCATGCCATTTCTGTTCGTTTCCAGTTACAGGGAAGAAGGTATGATCCACACCATATCACATCCAAAAGAAATGATAGATTACGCCATTCCTTTCGATTTTCAATGGAAGGAAATGGTCTGAATCGGTAAGACAAAATGCAGTTTTCCAGGGCCTAGTAGGTGATGTCCAGATGTCAATAAAGGAGTAGCTCATTATGCAAATATCACAGTGTCAGAGTTGTTGCCAACATTTTACATGTTTCTAGCATTCTGTTGTCTCCACTTGTACAGATGTTAGATTGCCAGGTTTTAGTTGGAGAATCCTAGGTTAGAGGATCCAACTCACACTTCATGTTGTTACTTATTGTTTAGACTATATATACATCATCAAAATGATATTTTGAGGTTCAAATGGTTGAGCATAGACTCCCTATTGTAATTTTTTGATAAGACATATCCATACTCTAGTATTATGTATGAGATATGAGACATTTTGGTTAATAGAAGTGAGTTCGTTTCATTATTTTACTTCTTTCTTACCTTGGTTTCTCATTATTGAATGATTCAATTAAGATGTTATAGCTGTGTTGTAATGTATGTTTGATTATGATGCTGTTGTAATTGTTATCAATGTTTTAAGGTTTAGATCAAGAATTTCTTGTGTATGAGCTTTTTTCTTCACCTATCTGCTAGTGAGGTCTGATGCTTATAGCATACTTATTCACCTTTGTCATTAATTCTTCCAACTACTCACATTTATCTTTAAATCACTGATTGAAGTTATCCAAAACCTCATTTGCTTATGCATTCTGGCCTAGAATTTATGTGTTGGAACATTTCCATACTGAGTTTTTTCCATTTGACATTCGATCATACATCTACTTTTACAAACCTATTTGATAGGTACTGGGCTTATACTCTAGCAATATGAGGGTGAATCTCAACGCTAACACATAGTCTTCACAATCCACATCAATGGAATTGTGTGGAGAACCTTACACTTCTTGAGAGGATCCAACAAGAGTATGATCAGGACTTGAGGAGAGAGACCTAACCAACCTATAAATATCACCTTCAAGATTAAAGATACTTAAGCTCAACCTATTGTAGCTTTGTTCTACCTATGAAGAAATACTTTCTATTTTCTTGTTCATAAGAGCTATCATTTTGACTTACTCTGCTTGCAGCTATAATAAGAACATGGAAATGATATAAGAGACTGTCTCAACAACATTGACTAAGAACCCTTCTTCAAATATAACTTTACACCGAGTCTTCAAAAGGTGATAAGGGATGATCATATTAACAATAATCATACTAAATATCTTATCAACAAGATTTCCGAGACTTATAAGCCCTTACTTCCAACTATTAGCCACTATAAAGGCATATAACTTTGATCTAGATTTACACCAAATATCTTGAGTAATCAGATAGAACCAAAGCATGTGTAGTGTGGTCTCCTTAACATAACAAAAAGGACAGTTACCATCCCCTAAGTTATACTTTTTGAGTCTTGCACAAGAAGTTAGGCCTCCTTCTAGGATGCCCCATCTAAACACCTTCAACTTGTTGTGATAAGAGACGGTTTTAAGCTTTGTGAAGAGCGATTATCACTCTCTCCATTCAAGAGAGATAGGCCATCTTGCGCATTCAGTTAGATAAATAAACCAGAGAATAAAAATTCCTTCTCAAGGCCTAGCACAATGCATCCCATGTAGTAATGCATGTAAGAGTTTTGTTGGTAGCTTATTCTTTGATGACCCCCACATATATATTTATAGAAGTTTGGTGAGAATACCACTATGCTTAGGAAATTCCATTTAAATGATTACTTGCAAGAAGGAGGATATTCTCTTTTATCATCTTTGGGAAGGTTTGCAAGTAGTAAACAAGGCTACATGTCCATGAATATATAACATCTCTACACATTTGACCACCATATTTAGGTAATTAAATTTAGGTGTCTAAATATAAAGTGGATCTAGAAGCCCTAGGTGTAAGTGTAAGGGATTCAATGAAAACGTTGGCTTGTCCTTGGAAAATGATGAATATGTTGGGATCTTAGTCATTAGATGAGAAAGTGATATGTGTTAGGTTAAACTTATCCTAACACTATGAGGATCCATTGCAATAGATGATATCAATGAGTGAAGTGTAGTGGAGATCCTAGGTCTGGATCTAGCTAGATTTCATGCCAATGAAGGTGTTTGATAGGTAAGGAGAGGGACATTCCAAAAAACATGTGGACATATTTGAGGAGAGACATACAACACATATAATCCTTACTATCATGATGAAAATATTTGAGGAGAGACATACAACACATGTGGAAATATTTGAGGAGAGACATATAATCCTTACTATCATGATTATATTAAAAGAATTATTAGTCCATGCATAATCCATCAATGCATAAATACTTAAATACTTAATGAAATATTACAATATAAAGACTGGTCCACAGAAGCCATCAATGCATAATCTTCAAACCTACACATACAATGCACCAACCCATCACTCAAGAGGAAAGCACTATATGATAGTGACCATGAAGGATAAACTTGCCATACAATTGCCACATATTATACAATTACCACATATTAAACCATAGTTAAGCATTTCATGCTACTCTTAAAATGAAAATTTAAAATTCATAATTTGTTGCTATATCGTCATATTATATTTAGTTTTTAGAGGAAGTTCATCCACAAAAGCATGATTCTTACTTACATGCCATATCCATACCTATACTAAAAAAATATACAACAATTGCCTAAAATATTCTCTCTGCAGTCACATATTCAACCATAATTACCCATAATTACCAACTGATTGGATCTTTCAAGTACAATGGTTACGAAACCGAAGGAGCCATAATCAAACTATCATTTCCATTTCAAAATCTACTTGGTAGGGACTAAGTTGCCATCCATACCTTGTTATATATGCAATGAAATGATATATGAACCATATGAGAGAGATATGACAAATGAACAAAGTGGAGCTTGAACAAGCTAAGGTAAATAGTGAACAAAGAACTATAAAACATTTTYGAGCCATAGGTTGTAAGGATATTTTTGTAGTGAGCTCAAAGCTATGATATTTTCTATGCGATCCAAAGTGTTGTATGTTGATACAGTTAAGATTATTGACCTAAATCCACTCTTGTACCTTATGTATCCATACTATACATGCCACAATTTAAAAAATAGTTGTCTTTTTTGCACATTCATCTGTTAGTTATTTTACAATGATGATTGGTACACAATTACTTTAAGTTCGCCTGAAATTATCTGTGTTGACATATGAAAAAATTGTTAACCTATTATCAATGATTTTGTTAACATTATTGGGTGTCATTCATTATCAACTAGTGCATGTGTGATGCAATAAGCATTTTTTGTAGGAAGAACTTGGTATGTTGTACTTAGTTGAATAGGTTGTGTAACCTAAAAATTACATTTATAATAAGGAGCATTGCAAAGTAGCAAGTCCCTATCTTTTTAGATTGAATATGTGTGGGTTTCAAGGTATGGAAATCAATTTTTCAGTAAGGTGTGGTGTTTTTTATCCTTTGTTTGTGGAGGGTCAATCACCATTGTATTGAGAGAATTCAAAGATTAGTGTGTTCCTATTGCGAGCAGTCATTTCAAGTGGGCCTACTCATATTTTTTGCATGTGTTACATATGGCATGGAAATGAAAGCATGGAATATGAATTATAATATTATGTAAGATATCACAACCACACACACACACACACATACAATGATGATTGGTACACAATTACTTTAAGTTCACCTGAAATTATCTGTGTTGACATATGAAAAAATTGTTAACCTATTATCAATGATTTTGTTAACATTATTGGGTGTCATTCATTATCAACTAGTGCATGTGTGATGCAATAAGCATTTTTTGTAGGAAGAACTTGGTATGTTGTACTTAGTTGAATAGGTTGTGTAACCTAAAAATTACATTTATAATAAGGAGCATTGCAAAGTAGCAAGTCCCTATATTTTTAGATTGAATACGTGTGTGTTTCAAGGTATGGAAATCAATTTTTCAGTAAGGTGTGGTGTTTTTTATCCTTTGTTTGTGGAGGGTCAATCACCATTGTATTGAGAGAATTCAAAGATTAGTGTGTTCCTATTGCGAGCAGTCATTTCAAGTGGGCCTACTCATATTTTTTGCATGTGTTACATATGGCATGGAAATGAAAGCATGGAATATGAATTATAATATTATGTAAGATATCACAACCACACACACACACACACACATATCAAATTCACAAACACCAAAAAAAACTAGTTAACTATGGTCCACACTTAAGAGTGTTAGATTAAAATTCCATTCATCCGATCTATTGAATGGACCTAAAAATAATTGCTTGGAAGCTAAATGTATTTAGATATATTGAATTCCGAAAGATCAATTGGGCAAAGCTTATATTTGAATGAAGATGATAGTTGGCTTACTTGAGATTTGTATGTAGATGAACAAATGGGAATGCACCGAGACTCAAATCGAGAGGAATTGAAGGATAAAATGTAGATGAATAAGAAATAATGAGGACATAGCTTCAAAATAAAAGCACCTAAAGGATATTCTTCGACATCTCACAAGAGATATTCTCTCGTGTTAATCAAGCATTCCCCTCTATATTCAATCATCCTTCTATATATACCAAGCAGACTATAGAGCCGACCTGTTGTTAGTTGTGTGCAATCCTTGCATATTTCCAGTTCATCGACTGGTGGGAAATGTTGACAAATTCGATTGCAATGAATATAAACAATGTATTCCATTAAACACAAGGACAACTTATAGGTTAAGGAAGTAGTGGTAAAAATATTCAACTACAATGAATTCATGTCGATATCTCAATAGCACACATGGAGGACAACAAAGTTATCTATAGTTGCATGTGTCAGTCAGTCTAATGAGCAATGTTTGAATATATTTGTCTAGAGGACATGTGGCTACAATGTTTCATCTAACATGTTCATACTCTAATAAAATATAAGAGTTTTAATACTCACAGGTTGGGATTTAGCTACAACATTCACATTTGGTATGTGCATCAACTCTAGCTACTTTTCTTAACTTCACCCTCGTCAATTTACTATAGAGTTTTTAATATAATCATAATATCCCTAGGTCTTTGGTTTTCAAATCATATGGTCATAATTAACAAGCGTAGAGTATTGGATCAATGTAGTGTATGTCATCTAGTAGGAAGAACGTGGAGGACAACAAAGTTATCTATAGTTGCATGTGTCAGTCAATCTAATGAGCAATGTTTGAATATATTTGTCTGGAGGACATGTGGCTACAATGTTTCATCTAACATGTTCATACTCTAATAAAATATAGGAGTATTAATACTCAGAGGTTGGGATTTAGATACAACATTCACATTTGGTATGTGCATCAACTCTAGCTACTTTTATTAACCTCACCCTCGTTAATTTACTATAGACTTTTTAATATAATCATAATATCCCTAGGTCTTTGGTTTTCAAATCATATGGTCATAATTAACAAGCGTAGAGTATTGGATCAATGTAGTGTATGCCATCTGGTAGGAAGGTAGAAATAGGAACAACTAATATATTTAAATAAGAGAAAAACAAATGGAAAAATCAATTATTGCAGATCGTTGGAAACATGGATAAAACAATATACAAACAAATGACATGCTTGCATTGGAGGTGGACAAATGATAAATCCTTGTAGAGAGACTATCCCCTTAAAAAAATGCCTCCAATGAAATTAAAATCACAAATATCAAAACAATTATTAATTAAATGTTGATCCTGATAAATACATTTGGGATAATTTTCACTCTCCAAGAATCTTGGAACAAATCAAGAATAATTTTTCCTATGTACCCAAGCCAATTCTAATGACCTATGCCATCTTCAAAAACATTAATTTAAATTAGAAAATTAAAAAATTCTTATAGAGGCTATGGCAAGGATATCGAAATCAAATGGTTTTAAGAGATGGTCCAAAACCCATCCTTGAGAATTTAAAGAAAGGAAATTAAAGGAAAAATGTCACTATCATCAACTATTCCCTCGATCTCAATTTCATTTTGAGGAGACTTAATCTAGTTAACTCCCAAGTCTATGTTTCTCTTTATGAAACCCAATTATCAACACAATGGTCCTCATACTTAACATCAATTCAATCACCATTGTATCTCTACGAAATGAGTGAATTGAATGTTGAAAAGAATCAAATGCAAATATGTAGTACAAAGAAAGAAGAATATTATGTCAAAATCAAGTGTTACAAATGTTTTTACACATTTATTAAATAATTTTCTTTTTATAAAGTAATATTATGATGTTAAATAAATTTATGTATAGGATTTATAATAGTAATTAATTTTACAAGCATTGTGATTTAAAAATGAGAATTCTAAATTTTAAAATTTATATATATATTTTTTAAAAACATAAAAACTAATTTCAAAATTGAAAAATCATGTTAGCCGTGGTACTCTTTAATTTTTAGGTTAAAATCATAACCTTTTGTAATCATGGTCTTAAAAACATGTAATGTTGTCAACATAAACTTTAAATTCAATATCAAACCTAAAAATAGTGCTAGCAATAACACTCTTTTATCTTAGGGGTGGAAATTACAACTCGTTTGAAAAAGAGGGCGGTGAAGGGGGATAAGGAGGAAACTCACTATAGGGGTGGGGGGAGTGTGATTTTGGGAATGATTCATTCTCTAACCCACAAACTTTTTTTTTTTAATTTTATTGTTTGGTTTTTTGTTTTTTTTAGATTTTCTTTTTAGATTTTTAGGGTTTTCTCTCTCTCTCTTTTTTTTTCTCTTGTTAGAGTACTATATATATATTTTTAAAAGGAAGGTGAGGGAGGAGAGAAAGGGAGATTTATTTTTATCTTTTTATAATTTAAAATATTTATTTTTAAAAAACATGTTTTTTCCCCTAATTTTGGGTTTTTTCGTCTATTTTTGTTTTTCACTATCTTTTATCTTCTTCTTTTTTTTCTTTGTTTTTCAATAATTTTAATTTTGATGAATTGTTTTTAATAGTAATGTTTTCTTTTAAGACATCGCTTAAAAAAGGTGGTACTGTTACATCTCTTTTCAATTTAAAAATTTATTTTAAGGTTTTGTTTCAATGGTACTAGTAGTTAAGGTCATAGTTTCAAACAAGTTGCAAATCTAACCCTGAAGAAAAGAGAGTGCTATTGTTAGAATCATTTTTTGATTTGGTGGTTGATTTTAAGATTTTTGTTGCAATGATACTAGTTTTTAAGACCATGGTTTTGAAAAAGTTGTAATTTTAACCCCCAAAAATGATGCTTAACATAGTTATCTATTTGACGAGAACCATCTAGAATTATCTCTTTTTTAGAAGTTGCATTTAGTGGCTATTTTTACCTCTATTTCAAATAGTGGTGCTCCCAGAATCACCATTTTTGCAAAGTTAAAATTACAACATTTTGCAACCATAGTGTTAAAATCCCATAATGTTGTGATAAAAAACTTTAAAATCAACCCTTCAATAAAAATGTGGTGCTAATAGTAACACCACTTTGTTCGAGCATCAAGAAGTCTCAATTAGGGAAGAGTGATGGTTTAGGGTTTCTGAAAAATTCCAAGGGTTAGGGCAGTTTACAACTTCTCGTGGCTTCATCTGGAGAAGGGGGTGTGGCTCTCTCCTATAATACGGTTCTCACAAGTCGACGACAAGACCCAAGCAATAGGCAGTCATATCCACACAACGACAACTAGAGAAGACACAATTCTTCAAGAACCAGTAGGGGCACGATTCCAACAAAAAAAAGTCAAGCAACAAATCGAGCAACGCACAATCAAAGCCATATAAATCCTAGCACCATGACCCATTGTATTCCAAAAGATGAAGATAATTCCAAATATGAGATCACCTTAGGTAACATTGGAGAGCATATACAATTTATGCAAGACCATGCATTCATTGGTAAATTCATGGGCATATAGGCCACTGAGAAAACACTCATTTGGTGGATCAAGATGAAATATAACCCCAAGTGTTAGATCGATCTCAAATTGGGTTCCAAAGGATTTTTTATTTCCATCTTCTCTATCTTGAAGGATAGATACCGGGTCTTTGGAAATGGCCCTTACTTATTCAATTCCACGGGGTTGTACCTTCGACCCTGGATGGAATGATTCAACTCTAAAAAAGAGGACTTCACTACTGCCCTTGTTTGGATGCTCCTTTACTCGCTCCCATATGAATTTTGGGAAGGGTAAATCTTGGAAGGAATATGAAATAGATTGGGGTCTTTTGCGAAAATATCTTAGATTACCAAACAAGGCCACTATACTTCCTACACCCACATCTATGTCTATATGAATCTATCTAAGGCCTTTCCATATTCGATCGGTCTCAAATACTAAGACAATGAATGGGTTCAAACCATTGATTACGAGCACATCCTTTTCCGATGTCAAAAATGTCATGAACATGGTCATCTCTTCATATACTTCCCTTTGAATGTCCCACCACACTCTATGAAAACTCCTTCGTCAAAATATTCTGAGGGTTTTAAGCAAGTTTTAGCAAGAAGAAGAACTAGAAGAAGGTACCTTGTTCCTCCTCAATCCAACAAAAATATCATAACAAGTAACCCATATGAAATCCTTTCGCACAATGAATCCCAACAATGGATGGCTCCCAAAAATGACTTCAATCCACCCATAAATTCAAATGAAAATTCCAAACACTCCAAAAACATGGATTCAAAATCCTCTGAAACAGAAAGCAGGGAATAGGAAATGTAGGAATACAATCCAAAGTAGATTAACTCTGAGGATGATGATGAGATGGACCTGAGTGAGATAGATCTCCAATCTATTGTTGCAACATGTGAGCATCAAAATCCCAACTCCATCCTAGAACAACAAGTTCAAATTCTAAAGGATTCCCTTGTGCACAATAAGGAATGTTAGGAATCATCCTCCAAAGGTAAAAATTCCCCTATCTCCTCTTTAGGTGTCAAAACCCTTTCCTTTGGTGACAGTTCCAAACTTTCAAAAGACACAAAAAAAATAGGTGGCAAAAGTAACAAGCAACTCCTTCAGGAGCTTGGTGAAATTTTGGTTAACTATGGCTACATAGCCCTGATGACAGACGCATTCTCCCCAACCCCCCTACATTTATCATGAGGCTAGTCTCTTGGAATGTTCGTGGACTGAATGGAAAAACCAAGAAAATGCTTCTGAAGAGTAATATTCTTAAAGAAAAACCCACATTTTTCATGTTACAAGAAACCAAATGTCTCAGTAACTTTATTTCAACGCTTTCCCCCATAATTTTTAGGGATCCTAGGCAATGAAAATTAATGATTAGGTTGTTGCAGGGAGACTAGCACTTCTATGGAACTCAACTTTAGTTTCCTTATCAATTTTCTTCTCAACGAAACACTCTCTTACATCTCGATTTCAGTTGGTAGGATCCTTAGAATTAGGATATCTCACTAACGTCTATGGCCCTCAATCTATCATGGATAAGCTTCACTTCTTAAGTTCAATCCAGTATCTCAATCCTCTCATAGGAAAAAATCGTCGTTTAATTGGTGGAGACTTCAAAACAATTACCTCCCTAGCAAAAAAAAGAGGAGGAATTAGAAGGATTGATCATGACTCTCAACAATTCAATGAACTCATCCAACTTCTAAATATGATTGATATAGAAGCCACAAATGGACTACACACCTGGAACAATAGACAAGGTGGGAAAAATCAAGTGGCTTCAAGGCTGGACCCCTTTTTGGTATTTGAATCCCTAATTCTCTCAGGATTGCACTTATCAGCCTCCATTCTTCCTTGTGGTGGCTCGGACCACTGACCCATCAAGTTAGAAATTGACCTCAAAGGAAGTCCCCTTAACTGACCCTTTCTCTTTGAAATCTTCTGGATAGACCACCCCACCTTTCAAGAAAATATAAATCATTGATGAACAAAAATAGACCTTGAATCCAACTCTCAAATGTTTTAATTCCAACAAAGTATCAAGCATGCCAAACTCCATCTCAAAAAATGGAATAAAGAGGATTTTGACAACATTTTCAAAGCCAAAAAAGAACTAGAAAGTAAAATGGAGCAGGTTCAATAGTCAATGATCCTGGAAGGCAGAATAGAATAAATGATAAATGAAGAAGTGAAACTTCAAACTCATCTTGAGATCCAATATAGACAAGAATAACTTCTTTGAAAGAAAAAATTGAGATTTCGATGGCTTAAGGAAGTTAAAAAAAATTCAAAATTCTTTCATAGGTCAATGATCCATCAATGTAACCACAACCAAATCACTTCAATAAAGGATAGCCAAGGTAGTCTCCTCACTAAGAACACTGATATGGAACAAAAATTGGTAAACTTTTACAAATATCTTCTTTTTGATCCATTTCCTGAAAGAAAACATGTTATAAATAAAATCACTTCCACATCCATAAACATATCTTGCAAGAGAAGAATGAGGCCTTGATGCAGCCAATTTATCTTGAGGAAGTGGTCATGTAAATGCCCTAAGGGAAATCATCAACCCCAGATGGATTCACCCCTAATTGTTTTCTAGGCCTATTCGTCAACCATGAAACACAATGTCTGGGCTCTAGTGGACTCCTACCAATTTCCAAAGTCCTCCCAGCTCTGACTTCCACCTTCTTAGCCCTAATTCCCAAAGAGGGAAATACAAAATATCCAAGTAAATTCAAACTCATCACCCTTTGTAATGTTGTCTATAGAATTATCTCCAAATTTATCGCCAACTTTCTTAAGCTACTCCTCCCCTCCCTTATCTCTCTGAAGAAAACAAGATATGTAGAGGGACATTAGATCCTTGATTGTATCATTCTTTCTCATGAAATAATCCACTCTCTCAAATCCACCAAAAATATTGGTATGATCATCAATCTTGATATGTCCAAGGTTGTTGACAAACTCAACTGGAAATACATTGATCATGTCCTTCAAGCCTTCAAATTATCTCCTCTATGGATCAAATGGGTTATGAATCTTACCTCCTTGACCTTCTTTTCTATATTGGTGAATGTATCCCCCTCCATGACTATCTCCCCTTCATGTGGCATTTGGAAGGGAGACCCTCTTTAATTTTTCCTCTTTATTTTAATGGCTGAAGGTCTTAGCAGATCCCTTAAAGCGCCCGTGTCAGAAAACAAAATCAGGGGCCTCAGATTGTTCAGGGACAATATCCCTGTCTCACACCAACAATTCGTCAATGAAACCATTCTCATGGGAATTCCTGTTGTTCGAGAAGCTAAAGCCATCAATCAATTCCTCTTCGAATTTATGGATTCCTCAGGTACTTCCATTAATCAATTGAAATATCAATTATTTTTCTTTAACACTGCTCCTGCAATATACGTCCACATCTCTCAGATTATTGGCTTCCAAGGAAGCTCCCTTTCGTCCAACTACTTAGGTTCTCCTCTTGTTGAAAATGGACTTCAAAACTCCACATAGGAATATATTCAATCTAGAATGAACCACAAACTTTCCAACTAGTCATTCCACTCGCTCATCACCCCAAGGCACCTTATTTTAATCAAATCAATTATGTAGGCTATGCCTCTCTATCTATTTTATGCTCTTGCAGGCCAAAAATTTATCCTGAAAGTAGTTCGAAACATCCAATGATCCTTTCTGTGGGGAGGTTCTCGCAAGGAAATAAAATGGGCTCTAGTTTCTTAGGACAAGCTATGTCAACCCAAGATCTTAGGAGGCCTAGGACTCAAAGATCTTGAAATTCTCAGCTCTATGGTTGGAGCCAAGACCTGGTGAAAATGGATAACTCGCAAGAGCGACCTATGGAGTCGACTGTGGCACAAGAAATATTGTTCCCACACAAAACACCAAAATCTCATTCGATTAGAAGCAAATATTAAAGGGTACCTAATCTGGAATTCCACTTGGAATAGGAAGAAAGTCATTCACCAACATTGCTTCTGGGAAATTAGATATGGATACCACTCCCTATTAAGGGATGATGCATGGAAGAAACAACCTCCTCTTAAAGATTGTGTCAAATTACAAACACTAAGGGACAACATGCTCACTAGGAACATAAAACAACTTCATCAATATTGGCTTATTCTACACCCAAAATACCATTGGTGAACTTGGTTCCCCTAGGATCAATGGAACCCACTCCGACCTGAAATCAACTAGGAAAAAAATTGGAAGGAAATATCAGGCAAAATATCTAGATCCATGATGGACCAGGCAAGCTACGATGGGGTTTTCAGTCAGTAGGCTCCTTCAACCTTTAGGAATCATACCAGTTAGCAGTTGGGCATCAAAACCAACCATATTAAGAACTTTGGATAAAAATATGGAAAAAAAACTTATGGCCAAAAGTCTCCTTCTTCTTCTGGCTTTTAGCTGATGGAAAAATCGTAACCTGGGATAATCTTTCTCACCATGAATTTCTTTGCCCAACTCCTTGTCCACTATGTTGTCAAGCAGGGGAATCAATGGAGCATCTCCTAAACTCATGTACCCTATATTATACCTTATTGGATTAAGTTTCCCTCACCTTCCACACCTATGATGGAAAAAAATAATCCTATTTTCAACCATTGAATCATGGAGGACCTCTATTTTCTCCAATCCCATTTTAAATCGGGCTTGGCAACTTCTTCCTGGCTTCTTGCTCTGGGAAATTTGGAAGGAACATAACCAAAGGATATTCAAAGACAATCAAATGGGAAAATATTTCATATGGGGGGGAATTAAAAATAGTATTTAATAAATGACCATCACTTCAAAATGGTTAGATCAAGACTGAGAATTTTTTGATCAGGGGAAATCCATTCTACAGGACCTCGATCTATGTCGCCCATCCTCCCAATCCTACTTTTAGTGTTTATCCCCTCAAGTCAACTATCTTGCCTCTTGGGTACCCCTACCCTTTTGGCTTCCTCAAACTCAAATTTGATGGTTCCTACAAAGGAAATCCCAACCCTATAGGTTGGGGGGCATCTTTTGCAATGCCAACAAACATATTCTCTGGTTCTATGCATATTTCATAGGTTTTGAAAGAAATAATGTTGCATAATTACAAGCACTGGAAAGAGGCCTTCGCATTTCCATTCGACAATGATTTCAAAATATGGTTTTATAATGGGACTCACAAATCATCATTTGAATTCTAAAAAGACTCCATTATGGCTCCCCCCTCAACAAATTTTCCCTAAGTTGGCATTTGTAAGAAAGTCTAGAATGAATTCACTCTCTCCTTTCCAAGATTGAAGTTATAATATCTTCCCATGTCAAATGATCAACCAACAAAATGGCTCACAAAATAGATAATGAAGGATTCCTCTAAGATCATTAGTCACTAGACTCCAAATGGGAACCCTCTCTCCATTCTCCTCTCTAGGAAGACTGCATTTCTCTTGCACAAGAAAATCTTCCCCCCATATAGGGTGTTAGGGAAGTGATCAAGGTAGGGATTTCTCCTCGAGGTGACTTCCACCTATCCCCCCCATGACTCCCTCTAAACCATCTGGTTCTCCCCCCGCTTCATTTTAAGACACATCTCCTTTCATGACAGTGGTTTCCCACTTGGCAACGTCCTTCCTTCCGTCCCTCCTTTGTGTGATGATTAATCCCCTCATCCTCCTCTAGATTTTTGATATGTGGATGAATTCATTTCCAGTTATGGTATCTTATGAAATGATCATGGGAATTTTCTATATTTGGCTCAGCTCTTTTGGGTTTAAACAACCCCCCCTATTCGTTCTTGTGGCTCCCTGTTCTTCTCTCTTCTGACTCCATGCAACTTATTTTTCTATTGGATTTCTCCAATCTCTTCAATTCTCTTGGCCTTCCCCTCATTTCCCACTCTCCTCTTTGGTCAATTTTCATGGCCCGAGGGAGATCTCATCGTTTCTCATGGGATAATTTTCCATGCTTTCTCCCAAAAAATGATTCACCAATTTATTTTATTTTTTTTCTAAAAATGATTCGCTCAAATTCTATAAAATAAATTTATTATACCTTAAAAATAGCCCAAATTTTATAGAAATTAAATAAGATCCTTAGAAATTTGAAATTTTTAACAAAAATATCGTCGAACATTTTATAGATTGCATATTAAGGACTAGTAATATTCGCAATGTTTCTACATTTTGAGATAAATTTCCATCCTTAAAATTATCCCTATTGAAGACGTAGTTGTAGATTATCAGGTGCATACTCCTCCTGCAATTCAGGTTGAGCTCGACCTTGTAGAGGCTAATGTGCGGCTCCTGAGGCATTTTATAGCAGACGAAGAGGTCAATAAGAACATTTGATTGTGTATTCCTGACCTTAGCTCCACCTGAACCAGAGTTTCTCAATATTATAAAATGATTGACCTATATTGGCATATGAATTCTCTTATGGGTAGAGTGTTGGTGGAAATAATTGAGGTGCAATGTGATGCTGACCCCCCTTCTCTCCTTGGGTCTTCTTGACCTCTTTCTTAAGGATATTCGATTCTCAGAGCTGAATCGACTCTCTGAAACCTTAATGGTCTCCCTAGTGATTAAACCCAAGCCCTTTTCAGTCCTTTGGTGCAGGTTATATGACAACCAAAACCTCTCCTTTCGCGTTGATGAACTATCAGGGTCCAAGCACTAGATCCTCTTTCATTAGCCCTTTCCCGTATGTGACCTTGACTATTTCCTCACGTAATCCCATGATTGTGGGGTGGCCTATATTGGTTTTATACCACACCACTTTTCTCTCTGCAATTCACCTCCAGCTACCACGTATCCCTTTTCCAATATCGTGGTTTCAATTGCGGGCCGTTCTCAGATTTTTAATGTACGAGCACATTCTGGCCCCACAATCAAGCGTGACCTTTGATATTCAATCTCAGGTGATGGCTCTTGATCACCGATTACAATCTGTCTCTTCTTTCCTTCCTTCTCTCTAGATCACACATTCTCAGGTCCTTACGATCTATCGATGCGTGTCCCTTTCAAATCAACAGTCATGATTTGCTTTGCAATTCGAGCTTCGGAGTTTTCAACTCTCAAACCTTACTTTCTCCATGATGTCTGATCTTCTGGCACATGTCCCCCTCAAATCGATGACCCTATCCCACTTTAGGACTTCAGACTTCGAAAATATCAACTCTCAATGTTCGCTTTCCCCCAAAATGCTTGTATCTGAAGTTTTCAATCTATTGACGTGTGTCTCCCACAAATCGATGGCTACGATTCACTTCGAGTCTTCACCTAGAGTTCATGGATTTATGCCACGTGTCCTCCTGAATCAGACGACTATGATTCACTTCGGATCTTCGAGTTTCAAAAATCTCAATTCTCAACTTATCCATGATCTCTTTTTCCCAGAGCGTTTTACCTGAAGTACACAATCGGTTGATGCGTGTCCCCCTATAGATCGATGACCCCCTAGCTACTTCAACTATTCAGACTTTGGGAGTTTCAACACTCCACTTTTGCTTCTTCCTAAAGCTCACGATTCTTCTCCACACGTCCCTCTGGATTTGACGGTCTAGATTCACTTCGGGTTTCGGGAGTTTCAAATCTCAACTGAAATATTCAAAGTGATTTCTCCTGAAGCCTCATATCCATTGACATGCAACCCTCTGGTGACCAACGACCAAGATTTATTTGGGATCTTCGACAATTTCACTCTCTCCTTGTCTACAAACTTTTGAAGTTGTAGATCTTGCGCCACCTATCCTTGTGGATGATGGAAGGTCCCTAGCCTCTTTGGGACTTCGGTGAATCCATGCTCCTGTGTGCACACAAATACCTAAATCTTGTGCACTTTTCCCAGATTCGACGATCCGAAATGATCTCGCTCCTTCTTGAACGGATCTTAGTCGATGATTCAAGAAACCTTCAGAACTTAGTCTCCCTTGAAGATTTCTCTCGCTATCTCTCGTGAGCTTTCTCCTTCGAACCCTTTGACTCCTTAGAGGGTTACTTTGACACTTAGTCAAATTTTGGATCTGTGCACTCCTTGCAACATATTATTACGCAAGACTTAGCTTCTTGCAGCCGACTGTGCACGCCTTGCATTAGTCCCTTTGCACTCCTTGCAAATGGAAATTTTATGCTATCTCTTCTAAGCTTATGAGTCGAAATAGACTATGTCACTCCTTGCAGCAGATTCTCCCTCAAGACTTAAGTTCTTGTGGATGACTGTGCACACCTTGCAGTAGCCAGTTTTCACTCCTTGCAAAGGGAAAATTCACGCTATCTCTCCTGAGATTCTGAGTCGAAACAAAGTCTGTAAATGCACTCCTTGCGGATTGTATGCACACCTTGCATGAACTCAACGAAGAGAACAAACGTAACTTATCTAAACACTTCACAGTTTCATATACTCAACAAAACAACTCATTCATTCATGAAAACAAAATAACAGGGAATTGTAAACAGTAGCAACACCATGCATTGGATCAATTTTCCTCTGTTATATTCATTCGAAATTAAATGGCTACAACTATGATAAAAAAACAACTAAAACCTCTGCAACAACTAAATCAAAACAATCTCCTACTAACTTGCAATAGCCTCCGACGGGCATACAAAACCTCTATTTATTTCAGAGGGTTCTTAGGGTTCCCCCCCCGACTACTCGAGAAAAAAAACTAACTGCTACTTAATTTTCGTTACATTAAATTCTCAGAGTGAAACTCCCAGATCACTCGTGATCATTCAGCTCCCAAGCATTTGATCTTCTTCAGTTTTTCAATCATTAAAAAAAAATGATTTGCAGGAAACACCAACATTTAAGATTATGAATGATTGAAGGTGCGCTAAGGCGCTAAGTTGTCTCTCCACGTATGCTTGCTGACGAGGCTCCTGCATCATACTCCCCTGGCCAAGAATTCATGGAATCCTGTCCATTAGCTCCTACACTTAATTTCCATGCTTCTGGATATCAAATTCATTTTCCCAACTGACATCTTCTATTGGGTGTCCCATCCACTTGAAAAAATATTCAAAATAGGTCTTCCTCCTAGTCTTCTTGCCACTCGTCTGATCAATGATCTTCTTCATCCGTGGCTTTTCTTCTACAAGCATTTTCTTTTCCCATTGAATCTTCTCTTGATCTTTTGTTTCTCCTGCTTCATCTCCCCTGTAAGGATACATGTTTGATATGTTGAATATGGGTGATATGCCCACATCATTTGGAAACTCAATATCATAGGCATTTACATCAAACTTCCTTAAGATCTTACATGGCCCTATATTCTTCATCTTCAATTTGTTATATGTTACCCTAGGGAACCTTTCTTTCTTGAGATGTACTATAAACTGATCTCCTACTTCAAATTGAATCTCTTTGCGATGTTGATCAACTCTACGCTTGTACTCTTGGCTAGAGTTCTGCAACTGCTCTCTGATATGGCTATGAATATTTTTCATTTATGCAACAAAATATTCTGTTCCGACGCTTTTGATCTCACTCTGTTCCAATCCTCTCAACTCAGATACTCCTCTTGGTTGCATTCCATATAGTATTTGGAGTGGGATCTTTCTAGTTCTCTTGTTTGGTGAGTCATTGTATGMAAATTCTGCTTGTGGTGGAATCTAATCCCACTGATTATGATGCTCAGTGACCAGACTCCTCAATAATTTCCCCAAAATTCTATTCACCACCTGAGTCTGTCCATATGTCTAAGGGTGATAAGCTAAGCTGAAGGAAAAATATGTCCCAAAATTCTTCCGAAGTGTTCTCTAGAAATGACCAACAAATTTGGTATCTCTGTCTGAGACAATACTTTTTGGTAATCCATGAAGTCGAACAACTTCCTTGAAAAATAAATTTGCAACATGTGTTGCATCATTGGTCTTCTGGCATGGGATAAAGTGTGCCATTTTTGAAAATCTATCCACCACCACAAATATGGAATCACATCCTCTTTGTGTTCTTGGCAGTCCCAACACAAAATACATGCTTATTGCATCCCAAAGCCTCATTGGCAATGGTTGATACAATCCAGTGTTCTGTCTTTTTCCTTTTGCATGTTGGCATATTCTACATATGTTCACAAACTTTATCACTTATATTTTCATACCTGGCCAATAGTATGAACTTCTCAACTGTGCAAATGTTTTATCATGGAAGAAATGTCCAACCAATCCTCCACTATGCTTTTCCTTCATTTCAGAATTTTGGTATGCACAACTGATTTCCCTTGAACAACAATCCCTCTTGAATCATATACTCTGTCCACTGGCTCTTGTCTCTCAACACAGGATGTGTACATGCTTCGAATTCTTCCTTGAAATCTGTATCATCACAATACATATCCTTAAGGTGTTCAAACCCCAAGGTCTTGAACTAAAATTCCTCCAGAATTAGACATCTCCTGCTCAATGCATCAACAACTTTGTTAGCATTACCAGGAATATGTTTTAAGACAAAAGAAAAATTCTGCATAAACTCAATCCTTTTTTCATGTCTTTGGTTTAATTTTTCATGTCTGGTTATGAATTGTAAATCTTGGTTATCGCTATACAAGACAAATTCCTTTGGAACAAGGTAGTGCCTCCATTTCTTCAAGGCTTGAATTACGACATAAAATTATTTATCGTATGTGTATTACTTTCTCTTAGTCTCATTCAACGTCTCACTGAAATATGCAACTGGTTTATTTTCCTGGTTCAAGACTACTCCAATTGCAACTCCACTTGCATCACATATCACTTGGAATGTCTTCCCGAAATTTGGCAAGACCAGAATTGGTCGTTCTTTTATATTCTCCTTCAATATATTGAATCTCCTCTCGGCCTCCTCTATTCATTTAAAAGACTTGTGCCTCTTCTTCATTGTATCCATCATTGGTGCACAAATTCCACTGAAATTTATGATGAAATTCCTATAGAAACTTGTTAATCCATGGACGCTTCTCACTTCAAACATACTCCTTGGTGATGGCCATTATTTGATTGATTTCACATTCTCTATATCCATCTTCAATTCATTTGAAGAGATCACAAAACCCAAGTAAATGAGCTTTGTCTTCATAAAAGAGGACTTCTTCAATTTATCAACAACTTCTCCTGCTGTAGTCTCCTCATCACTAATGTCAGATGTCTCAAATGCTCTTCCTTAATATTGCTAAAGACCATTATATCATCCAGATATACAACCACAAACCTACCAATGAAATCTTTCGGTGTTTCATTCATCAATCTCATAAAATTACTTGGGGAATTTGTTAAGCCAAATGGCATAACAAGGCACGCATACAACCCTTAATTTGTATTAAAGGTTTTTTTCCACTCATCACCTTCTCTCATCCTTATCTGGTGATATCCAATTTTCAAATCTATCTTATAAAAGAAATTTGGTCCACTTAAACAATCCATTAAGTCATCCATTCTTGGAAAAGGAAATTTATACCTGATGGTGATCTTGTTAATGGCTCTCGAGTCTGTACACATTATCCATCCTCCATCCTTCTTTGGACTCAACACAGTTGGTACTATGCATGGACTCAAGCTTTCTCTGACCAAACCCTTGTCTAACAAATCATGGACTTGGTTATTTACCTCTTCATTCTCTTGAGGTGTCAATCTGTATGTTTCTTTGTTTGGAAGACTTTCTCCTGGTATCAAATCAATATGACGACTGATACTTCTGATGGGTGACAATGAATTAGGAAACTCATCCACTACTATGTCAACAAAAATATACAACAACTTCTAAACTTCTTCAGGAAAATCATCCATCGAAGTAATTGTAAGGATAAATCTGGGTTTCCTCACCACAACAAACTACATCTCATGTTCCTTCTTGAATTCTCTCAGGAGTTACTTCCCACTCATTAGAAGTATGATTGAGCTGGCTTCTTCTTTTACTTTCTTCTCCTCTATTGGAAGAAACATGTGTGTCCTACCATTCTTCTCCAAGGTGTATGTATTTTTCCTCCCATCATGAATGACATTTCTGTCAAACTTCCATGGTCTTCCCAACAAAACATGACATACATCCATGGGAATCACATCACACAAAATTTCATCTCTGTATCCTCCTATCTTAAATTCAATGAGGCATTGTTTAGTGACCATTACTTGGTATCCTTTCTGCAACCATGAGACTTTATATGGCTTTGGATGTGCAATTGTCTCCAGCTCCAATTTCTCCACCATCTCTGTGGATACTAAATTATCAGTGCTCCCACTGTCAATTATCACCTTTCATACTCGGTCTTTCATCTTGCAAGCTGTCATGAATAGACTGTTCTTCTGTACTGGATTTTCAATTTCTGACTCTGGTTTTAAGAGAACCTTCCTCAACATTAGGGATGTTCCATCCTCTGCACCTTCTACTTCAACATTCCTTTTCTGTGCTTTTGAAATGTGATCTTCACCTCCTCCTTCTTCTTTTTTCTCAAGACATTCCCAAGACATGTGTCATGTATTTCCATAGGCATAACACCTTACTTCTCCTCCTCTTCTTCTTCCTCTTCCTCTAGAAGAACTTCTTCCACCACCTTGTCTTCCTCGAGAACTTCCTCCTCTTTCTGAGTGACTGTGTTGTTTCTCAATCTCGCCTTTGGATTTTTGTGTATTATCATGGGAAACTCCCTTGCCTTTGCTTGGGCTTATGCCTCTGTTTCCTGGCCAACTTCTCTTCTTCCTTCAAAGAAATCTGATAAGAATCCTCTACTATCCTCACTGACATCATGTTGATCTCATCCTGGATCTCATACCTCAAGGAATTTATATATCTTGCAACTTTTTCCTCATCCTTATCCCCTTGTCCAATCTTGATATTTAGCTTGTAGAACTCTTCTGTGTACTCTTTCACTGTCATACCCTTCTGTCTTAGGTTCTGCAATTTCCTGAATAGATTTATCTGGTAATCTTTGGGCATGAATTTATCCTTCAGCTTGGCTACCATCTTGTCCCAATTATTTATCTTTTGTTTTCCTTTGCTTCTCCTCTCATCCTGAAGTTCATCCCACCACAATGCTGCATGTCCCTTTAGCCTGGTGACAACATGTCTCACCTTTTTCTCCTCATCGAAATATTCATAGTCGAAATATTTGTCCATGGATCTTATCCAATCCAAGAACTCTTCAACATCCAAATTGCCTTCATACATTGGGATGTCTACCTTGGCTCTAGCTCCAAATTTAACAACCGCTCTCAGCAACATTTCCCCCTGTAGCTTCTTTGACTTCTACTTCTTCACTTTCTGCCTCATTGATGTCCCCAACATCAGGTGCCTTCCTCTGCGCTACCTCTATCACCTCTAATATTGCACGAAGCTCTCTCATTTCTCTTTCTATAGCGAGAATGGCTAAAGGTGGCTCCACATGTCTCCTTGGTGGAATTGTGTTGACTGTCTCTCACACACAAAGTGCACCTTCGATCTCTTCTTCATTTCCTAAAAATAATTTCAAGCTCTGATACCACTTGATGCAGACCCGCCTTCTCTCCTCGGGTCTGCTCGACCTCCCGGTCAAGGATCTTCAATTCTTGGAGCCAAATTAGCTCTCTGAAACCTTAATGGTCTCCCTGGTGATTAAACACAGTCCCTTTTTAGTCCTTTGGTTCATGTTCTATGACACCTGCAACCTCTCCTTTCGCGTTTCTGAACTATTAGGGTCTTGGCGCTAGCTCCTCTTCCATTATCCCTTTCCCATATGTGACCTCAACTATGTCCTCACGTAATCTCGCGATTGTGGGGTGGCCTAGAGTGGTTTGAGTCCACACCACTTTCCCCCCTGCAATTCACCTCCAACTACCATGTATCCCTTTGCCAATTTCGTGGTTTTAATTGCAGCCCGCTCTCATGTTTTTAACATCCGAGAACTTTCTGCCCCACAATCAAGTGTGACCATTGATATTCAATCTCAGGTTATGCCTCTTGATCAACAACTACAATATGTCTCTTCTTTCCTTCATTCTCTCTGGATCACACGTTCTCAGGTCCTTACGATATATCTATGCGTGTCCCTTTCAAATCAACGGTCGTGATTTTCTTCGCAATTCAGGCTTCAGAGTTTTCAACTCTCAAATATTACTCTCTTCGCAATGGCTAATCTCATGCCACATGTCCCCCTCAAATCAACGACCCTATCCCTCTTTGGGACTTCGAACTTCAGAAATCACAACTCTCAATGTTCTCTTTCCCCCAAAATGATTGTATCCAAATCTCGAGATCTATTGATGTGTGTCTCCCACAGATCGACGACTACGATTCACTTCAGGTCTTCACCCAGATTCCATGGATTTATGTCGCGTGTCCTCCTGAATCAGATGACTATGATTCACTTCAGATCATCAGGTTTCAAAAATATCAATTCTCAAATTCTCCACGCTCTCTTTTTCTTGGAGCACTTTACCCAGAGTACACAATCGATTGACGCGTGTCCTCCTACAGATCGACGACCCCCCAACTACTTTGGCTATTCAGATTTCGGGAGATTCAACACTCCACTTTTGCTTCTTCCTGAAACTCATGATTCATCGCCACGCGTCCCTATGGATATGACAGTCCAGATTCAATTCGGGTTTCGGGTTTCCAGATTCACTTCAACTGAAATCTTCGAAGTGATTTTTCCCAAATCCTTGGCTTCGTTGACACGCAACCCCCTGGCAACCAATGCCCAAGATTTATTTCAGCCCTTCATTGATTTCACTCTCTCCTTGTCTACACACTTTCGAAGTTGTATATCTTGCGCCACCTATCCCTTTGGATGATGGAATATCCCTAGCCTCTTCGGGACTTTGGTGAATGCTCGCTCTTGTGTGCATAGAGACACCTAAATCTCGTGCGCTTTGCCCAGATCCGATGATCCAGAATGATCTCGCTCCTTCTTGAACGGATCTTAGTCGATGATTCAGGAAACCTTTAGAACTTCATCTCCCTTGAATATTTCTCTCACTATCTCTCGTGATCTTTCTCCTTTGAACCCTTTGATCCCTTACAGGGTTACTTCCACACTTAGTCAAATTTCAGATCTGTGCACTCCTTGCAACATATTATTATGCAAGACTTAGCTTCTTGTGACCGACTGTGAACGCCTTGCAACAGTTCCTTTGCACTCCTTGCAAATGGAAATTTTACGCTATCTCTTCTGAGCTTATGAGTCGAAACAGACTATGTCACTCCTTGCAGCAGATTCTCCCGCAAAACTTAAGTACTTGCGGATGACTATGCACACCTTGCAACAGTTAGTTTGCACTCCTTGCAAAGGGAAAATTCACGCTATCTCTCCTGAGATTCTGAGTTGAAACATAATCTGTCAACGCACTCCTTGCAGACTGTATGCATGCCTTTCCTGAACTCAATGAATAGAAAAAACAAAACTTATCTAAACACTTCACAGTTTCATATACTCAACAACATAACTCATTCATTCATGCAAACAAAATAATAGGGAATTGTAAATAGTAGCAACACCATGCATTGGATCAATTTTCCTATGTTATATTAATTCAAAAGTAAATTGCTACAACTATGATAAAACAACAACTAAAACCTTAGCAACAACTAAATCACAACAATCTCCTACTAACTTGCAACAACCTCCTATGGGCATACAAAACCTCTATTTATTTCAGAGAGTTCTTAGGGTTCCCCCCCGACTACTCATCTACTCGAGAAAAAAACTAACTGCTTCTTAATTTTCGTTACATTAAAGTCTAGGAGTGAAACTCCCAGACCACTCGTGATCATTCATCTCCCACGAGTTTGATCTTCTTCAGTTTTTCAATCATTCAGAAAAAATGATTTGCAGGAAACGCCATCGTTTAATATTCTGAATGATTGAAGGCACGCTAAGGCGTTGAGTTGTCTCTCCACGTATGCTTGCTGACAATGCTCCTGGATCACACTGTGAAATTATTCAACAAATTTATGACGTTCCACTCGAAATTAGGTTAGTCAACCACAAACTCAACTTTCTAGCTGAGAAAGAAGACCTGGACTTCTCCAATATGGACTACCCGCAACCCCAAGTTTCTGTGGCTGATGACCATCCCTCTTTGGTTTAATTTTCTCATGATAGTTATGCTATTTTTTTTTCTTASTAGTTTTAGAGGTATGGAGGCTTTAGCTCCATCTCACCCCAATTATCAGTGTGTTAGATATGGTACTATATAAAAAAATTATGTTTCCCTCGATTTTGGCATCTCATGACATGTAGTATAAAGCTAAATTTGATTTTCAAAAAAAAATGGACAAGCAAGATTACTTTTTGCTATTGGTTTAGTTTCCCTAGTGGAAAACCAACAACATAGTTATTGTACAATTTATTTTCTAGTTAATACAAATTAGTGTGGATAGATTACAAAAAAAACACCACTTTGTTCAGAGTTAAAATTACAACTTGTTTGAAAATATTTCCCTAATTGTAACCAACATTATTACAATCAAAACCTTAAAATCAACTTTTGAATAAAAAAGTGGTGCTACTAGGAGCACCATATTTTGGAGGAATTAAATTGCAACATTTTTGAAACCATGGTTTGAACAAGCAATACCTCCAAATTAGAAAGTGGTGTTACTAGTAGAACCCTTTTTTTTAGGTTAAAATTAAAACTTGTTTGAAACCATGTAACCGACATCGTTGCAACTAAAATCTTAAAATCAACTCTCAAATAAAAAGGAGATGTTACCGATATATTTTTTTGAGTTTTAAAATTATAACATTTATAAAACTATAGCTTAAAAACAATACTACTACAAACAAAAATATTTAAAAAAAGGAAAAAAAACAAAAATATGAAGGAAAAAATCTCAAAACTAAGAAAATATATATTTCTTTATATTTCTAAATTTAAGGAGGATATGTCGTGTGATAAAGAATTAGTGGATAAAAGGAAATTAAGATATTACAAGGAGGTGGTCAACCCTAATTTAGAAGATCAAAATTACCTCTCAGTTTTGAACATAATATTTTATCCTCTATGTTAATTGTATCCTTTTAATTAACTCATGGTAAAGTGTTTTTGACCTTGAGTTACTTAATTTTTCATGTTTGAGTGTAAAAAAAACCGACTAAAATTTTCTGGTAAACTCAAGATTTATAAACGATCCACGCCACATTTAACTCAAAGAAAATAACTATAGTTAAAAGTAACAATAGAAACACATATCCATTTTTTTTGGAATGGATTAAAGCATTTTTTTTCCATTTTTCATTTTTTCTAAACTGGAGAGAAGAAAAACTAGTCGTTCTCCTTGATTTCCTTACAGGAAGAATTTTCATCTATTAATATGAATATTTTTTGGAAAAAGCAAGAAAAACTGGTCATCCTCCTTGATTTTCCCTTTCAGGAAGAATTTTGAACCATCGATTTGAGGATTTGTTGGCAAAAGGATGCAAATGCCCGTCAAAATGGGAAAACAAATGTTCTCTACAATCAAACTACGACCCTCTCCAGTAACACGAAAAATATCTTCCTTCCAACGCGCGATTTTTGCAACGTGAGGGATTCTAAGGACGAATTTGAGGGTTTAGGTAGCATATCGATCTGAAATGTACAGCCTGGGACACTAATGYGACCAATCACTTCCTTCTAATGCACAAGATCTATAACCTTSCAACATGAGAGTCTCTAAGGAGGAATCCAAGGGTTTGGGCATCTMATTTCTTTGAAATGTGTTGTCTGGGAAGGTAGCATAGAGGTAGTGCAACTAGATGAGGGTTTAAAAATCTAAAACAATCAATTAATTTCAAAACACATTAAGCTATTTCAATTGTGAGTTTGCTTATCATTTWWAAAAAAAAATGGGTGCATAATTKTGGTTACAATATGGATTTAACATATAATGGTTTTTGGTAGCTTGTGTGCAGGGTGGTTGAGGGTTTAAAAATCTAAGACAATCAATTCATTGTAAAAAACTGGTAAGCTATTATCCTTGTGGTTTTACAATCAAGATTTTTAATTTTTTTGGGACACAATATTTGTTACAATATGTCTTTTACATATGCCTTCAATATGTATGAATCATATACAACAAAGAATGTAGCCTATAAATCAATAACCTATAACCTAGAAAATATCATTTTTTGTAGCAAAGATTGTAAGCCAAAGAGTCATATATTTGATTGAAATAACATAAACTCCTCTTGGTGCTTTAATAATGAGCATTTATCAAAAAATTGTTCATAGACCTCCTGGCTTACATTTCCGATACTCTAAACTTTTGGTGCATCATTGTATATCAACTTGTATCATGTAGCACCCTATTAATGACTTCTAATCAAATAAAAAACATAAAATATGATAACTTATAGAAATATTTTATTGTATTCACATCAACCTCGCATTGGACCTTATCCAACATCCTCACACTTCAACATTTGCAGAATCATAATACATGAGTATTCTTGTATCAGGTTATTGTTAGTGTCCATCATTTTAGAAGAACAAGGATGGATTAACTATGGTTTTCCTATGTGACAATTTTATGGGTTTGTCGTATAAATGTCAAATTAGAACTTTTCTACAACCATGTAAAATGTTGTAGAAACTTTAAAATTTATTTATTAGAAACTTTAAAGAAACTTTAAAATTTCTTTATTTTCACTTTTATGGTGAAGATTCTCCATATTTACGCTCCCTAGAATGAAATATCATGGCCATTCCTCCTCAAATGTATTATGAATCCTATAAAATCCATGCTTAGGAGTAATCTATAAAAATAAAAATAAAAATTCTTCCTGCTAACACCGCTCGAGGAAAAATCCTGGGTACTTCCCCTCATTTGAGGATGGTTCCCAGGGTAAACCCTAGATTATTTAAGCCACAAGGCCAAGCCAACAATGGGGCTTGAAGTCGTTACAAAAATATATTCATTATGAGCTCAACATGTCATTTATGGGAATAAAACATGGGTGGGGAGGATAACACTCACATCCTACCGTCACTCTGCCCAACCCACTTCCAACTCCAAAAATACCAACTCTTACCCTATAAACCAATGGTATGACCAGGAATGCAAGTTTTTCCACTACCATCTTCATCATGCATTCACCCATTTTCACCCCTCCTATCCCAACCTCAGAGCTTCCCATTGTCATCTCTTCCACTGCAAGAAATACCTCTTTGTTTCTAAGAGAAGACATGACTAATGTGCTTCCCTTATTCACTCCCCCAAAGACGTTTGGCTCACCATCCTCCCCCTCCACTCTCCCCTTCCATATGAACTTAACCCCAAAACCCTATTCTCTCACATATCCACTCTCTATGATATCCTTGGACAACTCCATATTCAGGTTACCTCTCCACCACTTCCATGCTTCCTATTCCCAGACAGTGACATCAGAGAGGTCATTTGGGTGATAAGAATCACCAAAGTAGTAGATGAGGAGGGTTTCCGAGCATATTTATTTAAGCATAGTATTCGAGCTCTGGTTTCTCACTTAACTAATATATTCAACCATGTGATTCGTACAGGTTTTCCATCGTCATGGTCACATCACATCATTCACCCAATACATAAATCGATCCCCAATTCAGATCCCAACAACTATAGGATGATCATGGCGGGCCACACATTCTTGAATATATATGCTACGGTTCTCCATATGAAACTCTATAGTGAGATTGAGTATAGATCCCTCAGAGATAGGGAACGAGAAATATTTTGACCTACTCATCAGAACATTGATCACATCTTTACCCTCCAAGACATCATTTAGGAGGCACATCATCATTCATTGAAAGTCTACTGTTGTTTTTTATATTTTCAGAAATATTTTGACTCCATCCCACAAGAATCCTTGTTCCAAAGGCTTGAAGACATTGTCATTTTCCCCAGACCCTATTGACTAACATCATGCACCTATATGAGTTGTCCCTTGGTCATATCTACACAGTTCACTATATTTCTGATTTCATGACGAGTACCATTGGGGTTAAACAAGGTTTCCCCCTATCCCCCACCTTGTTTGGAATTTCATTTATGAGTTGGAGACTTTGCTTCAAGAGAATATCTAGGACAGTGATGGGTGCCTCCTCCACCAGGTTCTAATATCCATCCTAATATTTTCTAATGACATGGTCCTCCTAGAATCATCTCCATTGGGGCTATATAGATAGTTGGATGCCTTAAATATATTCTATGACCTTCAACAATTAATGGTCAACCTAGGTAAAACCAAGGTTATGATATTCAATGGATTGAAGAAGACCGTGGACCTTCATTTCTTCTACATAGAAGAATAAATTGATATCACCAACACCTACAAATACTTGGAGGTGCAATTCTCAGGACCCCACTTTAGTTTGCAATCAAATCTTCAACCTCAGATCAATGATGGATACACATCCTTAGCCCTTCTCAAGAGATAGTTATTTCTCCAACATTTTTAGGACATCTCATCCAAGTTGTCTCTCATGGACCCCCTTATCCAACCCATTGTTCTGTATGGCTCAAATATTTGGGGGCCTTATTTACTTGAGTTGGATTGGGCCTCTACTGAGAGATTACAAAACCTTCTCCTTTGATGCAACATTAAATGAAAGTATAAAATATCTTGACAAATCATCCTAGTAGAGTTTGGGACCCTTCTGACTTGAGATAATGTTCAGACTAGTCTCCTTTCTGTATCGCAGCTGGAGCTTTGCTGGCACGGTGAAGGGGTGAGAACGATACTCATACTTGGCCTGTTTTTCTTCAGAGACCATTTCCCTCTCTAGACCTCCGGGTCGGGGTCGAGGTTGGTTCACAAGGGTTTCAAGGTTGAGAGACAACATATACTTCTCCTTCAACATATTATCATATGGAAGTATATTGTACCCCAACACATCATCCTTGTAGAGATTGGTGTTTGTCCCTTTCGGATTGAAACTTTTTTCCTCCTTGTTTCACTTCTATACCACATTTGGAGTGTCATTGACTAAGAAAAGGGTCGAGACCAATACTTGTACTTTTTCTATTTCTCATTGAAGTACATTTACTTATGTATTCCTCATGTTCATACTAGATGTTGGTTTATAGGTTTGAAAGGACACTTAACTTTCATATAATGCGAGACCCATTGCTTAAAAATCCCTAACACTATTTAACCCCAAGGAATAGCTCCATCGATTGTTGATACTGTGCTTTACACTAGGTACTATCCTTGGAACAAGGGGAAATGTCCAGGAGGTTCACACAGAGTTATTTCCAAAACATTATTGATTCTTGTGAATATGGGAAATGGAATTGCATTTATCTTGCATACTAAATTTTTTTAAATTACACACTTGCCATAATGCCTCTCACCCATTTAGTATTCAATTCATGGCATCCCCACTAATACAATAATAATCGTGTTTTTATGGATCTTGGGAAGCTCCAAATCATAAATATTTTAACCTAAATAATAAGAAATGGGTGCAGTGATATTAGATTTTCATGTCCCTGGAGGCCTATAAAGAAAGTATGATCTCTTCATTGATTTTTATAGTATTTTGATAGAATTATCACCCTTCAACAAAGGCCTCAATATCTATTGCAATTTCTTCTTTTATAATGAGATCTAAAACATGAATATCCATACAATGAAAGATCCACAATAATAAAATATAACACATCAAAGGATGCCCCTTGGAACCTTCACTAACATCACAAAGTGTACAAGAATATATCCTTCTATCTTCTCCAAGTATACTAGGGTTTCCAAATTCCACAAAACCTTATCAAGCTCGAGTGCTTCTTTACTCTAATGTTCTCCCAAACTCTATCTTATATTGACTTCTTAGGACAAAACCATAACCCTAGTATTCCTGTGAATTTCTTCAAGAAATCTAGCGTTGAAGACAACGAGAGAAAATGCAAATGAAGAAGCATACAAAACAATGAAGTATTCTCATGTTTTGTTGTGGATAATAGAAAATTTCTTCAATTTTGTTAGTAGTCTTATACAATTAAGTCATGTGCACATTACACTCATCCTATAAATGCTTAGGTTGTGAGAAAAGGAATATGGAG
>SNQJ01S0033796.1:0-18741 GCA_010110895.2 Picea sitchensis
ATACATGCATAGATTTCCAAACAACTATAAGTAGATCTTTTAATACAATACAAGTCACTATTCAAGAAAATATGTTACCAATCTTCCTAGCAAAGTCGTCATCATCTTCTTCTCGATAGTCTCCATCTTCTTGTAAGTCATCTCCATTCTTCATTCTCCTCCGGTTGCCTAGAGTATCCAATGTCTTTTTCAAAATTTAAATTTTCTAAAATTTTCTTCAATTTAAATCCGTAGAAATTATTTTTGGAGACTTTCACCATGGTCTCAAACCTAGGATGTATAATGCATGTAAAATTAAATTAAATTCCCTATCTTACTTATGGATATTTGGATATTCGCAGTAAGGTTACGCATTAAATGTTTTTGACATTTGAAAAGGGTTGTAAGGGGATAAAAAATATGCTCACGCACTAAGTTTCATAAAACTAAAACAAATATAATAACAGCTATTTTAAATAGAACAAAATGAATATATTATTATCATTGTAGATCCATCTTAAATTTGGATATATCAAGCATCATCAAATTTATTAAGGTGTAAATGTTTTTATCATTTAACTCTTGTATTAATTCTTTCCTATTAAATGATAAAAAAATTGTATCTTAAGAAATTTGATTCCTCTTAGTGTTTCTTGATAGATCCAGGTTTAAGATGGATCTATGCTAGTTTGGTTTCTTAGATGTTGTCACATACATGCATATGTACATAGTTATTTAATTTTGGTTGTTGTCACCTAACGTAATGTATTGTTATGTGACAACATCTCCCCCACGTTAGGTTGTAGAGCAACTTGCTACTCTCTATGCAACAAAGCAAAAGAGAGATGATAATTTATAACAATGCAATGAATATATTATTACACAATAAATAAGAAGTGTGGATTTATAGCAATGCAATATATATTATTACAAACCAAATGAGAGGTGATGATTTATAGACACAAATTATATTTCTATGGGAAAAATCCCCTTAGATTGACCTTTTTTCATTGTAAAGTCAATATTATCTATCTTTGGGAACTGGGTTGCTCCCTTTGCCTACATTGATAAATTATGTATCTTTTGTTGTGATAAGTTATGACGATGCTAGGGCACTTCTTCAAGGAAGTGTCTATCATTTTTTTTCTTTGAAAAGTTACTCGGGAACGTGACAAATTCTTTCCAAATGATGTAGATTCCTTCACAAATCTTTAAAAACAATCAAGTTGGAATGATTGGTATCTTTAAAACACTTTAATATCAATTTTCAAATCCATGTGAAATTGATATCAAATCTTCATTGGCGATCCAACTTATGGAATCAACATGTTGCAAGAGTGGCAAATGTACCTACCTACACCATGGTTAGATCAATAGTAATAAACTTACCAAATAATAATTTAATTTATGAATTGGCCATGGAGGTTGATGCAGAGTAGCAACTCTAATTACATAATGGTTGGATTATTGGTTAGGGTTTGAGAGGTTATTAAATTTATAATGAAGTTCAAGGGAAAGAAACAAATTGTGTTACTCCATGTTAGAATAAAAGTGTCATGATGTTGGTAAAGAGTGGTCAATTTATAGGTACATATTAATTATATATACACGATAATGGTTTTAGTATATATGATTGTTTATGGATTGAATCCATTACAGGAAGAATGTGTGGAGAAATATTAAGTTGTAAGTAACTATCATGGATAAATTAAGTTTGTAATATATTATTGTTTATCGGAAAGGGGATGAACTTCTAATAAAAGAGGTAGTAGAATTAGCAATAATAATATGATAGTGACTTTAGAGAATAAAAAAAACAGGAAAAAGAAGATGAGACGCATATTCCCACAAGGAATCTAGAAATTAGATGAAATCAAGAAGATTCATATTGGCATCACAGAGGAGGTTGTTGAAATAATGTCAATTTGATATCAAGGATGACTTATAAAATATTGATGTTAAATTGTACAAACTATGAATGTGGATTGTTTGGCTCCTCATTTTGATTTTGACAGAGGACATGTTGTGGTTTGAGGGAAGGACATGGTAGCACAAACTCAATAGACAAAAAAGATATGCCCCTTGGATTAAGACCATTAGCAACATATAGATCATAGAGGGAGATAAGAATTAGAATAACATGCAATATGTTAGGCGAGGGGCGAAAGAATGAAGACACATGGACCGGGTAGTAGCAGATATTAGCTGGTTCATAAATAAGAAACTAAAAGCAGTCCAACAATTTCTTGATTTTCAATGTACCTTCCTATATTTGGGCACATTGGTATAATTGTAAAGGCCTCAACCAATCAAAAATGTTGATTCCTTGTTGGCCCTCTATATTTTAGCTATCTATTGAGTGTATGTCAGTTATCTAATGATTAGTAGATCAAACATATAAGTTTTGAATCTTGGTCGTGTTGTGATCTCATGACTAAAGAACTATGTTGTAATGATGTATTGAGTTATTTCGAAGATGAATGGAATGAGACCCCCCTTCTAAATTTTAATTGTCTTTATATTGTATGGTGATGATGTATTTTACTATTGTTCATTATCTCTAAGATAACAATAATATGATTGCATAGATGTCAAAATCTTGGGTTAGGATAATGGTGCTTGTTATGATAGTACTTAATAGTTGAATACATGGAGAATGGTTGCATTTTGAGGGTTATATGCATGCATTTAAGTTAATGTTCAAGTATTAATATTAGGATGGGTATTAGTTATGGCAGCCATATTGTATGAACCTTGTACAAACTTAAGTCTCGACACATCTCTTCAAGTGAGACCTTCGCTTTCATGGGGATTGAAAATGTCAGTGCCTAGACTACAATAGACCCCATTTGTTGGACACCAATATTAACCCTGGTTTAAAGTCGAGACAACTAATGGTTCCAATGTTAGGACCCTATCATGAAGAGTGTGGAATTTTGGCAGTATGATAGTTGTGCTTACCTAGAGCTATGTCAAAGATTAGTGGTTTAAATAGAATGAACATGTTTTGAGTCATACACTAAGGGTTTTCAATCTACTTTATTGCATGGTAACCACAATACTTATGAAATATTCTAGGTAGAGTTTCCAGTGGTGTTGTGCAGATTGTTGAGTAGGTTGGGAGAGCATCCACTACCAACCTAGAAAAGGAGGAGAGAGATCTAGTGGAATGTTCAAAACCTTATTGCATTTCAAAGATTTGATAACAAAGTCACAAGATATGTTGATTTTTGGGTCAAAAGCACAATAGAAGGATACATCATTGAATTCACAGCTAAATTCAACCAATATTTTTTATGAGTAGAGGAACAATTCAAGAAGGGAGCTTGTCGGAGGTTGGTGAAAGAAATCTCAACTTGGGTGAAGATGTTTTTGGCATAAGAATACTATATGCCTTTTAACCCATTAATCATGGTAGCATAAGCACTTGCACTTAGGGGTGACCCGAAATGGAACTAGAGGAATGATTAGTTAAGGGAAGAAGGTACCATGGAGGAGGCATAACTTCAAGAGAGAACATAGTGGGTTTTAAAGCGAGGTTAAATATATAAAAAGTGGTGGTTGAATAGGATAAGGGGGGTTTGCTAAGAAGATGAAATGGTGAATAAAGAGATTGAAGAGAAGGAAATCACAAAAGCACAACTGAAGAAGTTGGATAAGTTGCAGAGAAGAGGAGTAAAATTTGGCTAGTGGTTGAGAGTGTAATATCCCAAAGGATGAGCCCTGTTGTAATCATGTTTTGTAAATCATGCTTTGTAGGCTGGTGAGCCGAGTATTGATAAGTTGAAAGGCTTATGTGTTTATTAGGCCAGAGAGACTAAGTGTTAAAGGCCAGGAGCCTGATTTTGTACATGTAATTATGCACATTATTAATAAAAGATAAACATCTCTGCGTGTGGACCGACCAAAATGAATGAGTTATGGGGGACTAAGATTCCACAAAGCCTGGGTAAGGTAAGAAAGAGGGGCTAATATTGGGGGCTTAATCCCTTGGGAATAATAATTTATTATTATTCCAAAGTACTGTGTAAATGTATATGTTTTGTCCTAAGTTCCTGGAGAGGAACGCATGTTGATGGAGCGCATGCAGCTTCATGGGCGACATGTGTCGACCCAAGCGCATGCAGTTAAAACCATAGGAATAAGTCATGTTGGGAGTTCTGCATTTTTCTCCAGCCATCACCTGAGTCTGGGGGTTGGACCTTCCAATTCGCCATCCTCCGTCTGAACTTGTGATTGTCCATGATCGACCTCTGTCTGGTGTTGTTTTCAGATCCCTTACCTGGACAGTTCAAGCCTGTGCGTGAGATCTCTGTGCACCATTACACAATCCCGAAACCATAACCGTGAGTCTGTACCGTGTTGCATGATTGAGAAACCCAAATTTGTTTGGGTCGTGTTGTGCTATCCCAGTGGGTTGTTGTGGCAGCGTAGTTCCTGACTGTGTGAGGTTGTTTCCATTGACTGTGCATTGCTGAGCCTTATTGTTGTGTCTTCACTGTGCTGGAATTGGTCACAAGAACAGGTTGCCAAACCTGTGAACAACTCTCTCCAGGTGAGAGATTGTGTTGAGGAAGTAAGAACTCTTGGAAGGGGTCCTGTAGCTGTTATAGAACTCTGAGAATTCCGGTCCAATCTGTTGCTAAAGCCCAAGGCAAGGGAGGTTAGCAGTCGAAGGATTGTCTTGGTGATAGTGAAGGTGTATACTCCTGGGGTGGGACAGGCATGTGGGGAATGAGAGTCTGTGAGCAGTGGGAATAAGTGACTCCTGGGAGAAAATCCTTCCTCTTTAACTGGATGTCTTCCCATTGACCTTGCCTAGATTAGGATTCCCTGCCTGGTGGAGCTTAGTCCCAGCTCGGGGGTGACCTATTGCTGAGAGTGACGAGCAACGCGGTCTAAGGCTGGGAGGTTCGTGGAAGGTCTGAACGCAGTTGGTGAATTACATCTAGTTTCAAAGATATGTATATGAATGTGTTTAAATTCAGCTTTTAAATGCATGTCTGTGATGCTTTCAATATTATCATGTATTTTGTTGCGATAATATTTACTGTTGTCCATATGAATTATTGTTAATGCCATGGATTATGTATTCTAGCAGTAATCATGTGCTTACTCTGTGTTAATGTATTGAATTTATTTAAATGCATGTTATATAAGTGTTATTCCGCAGTAGCATTACTCCTGACGTGGGTTGATAGCCCATAGGATGTTACATTTTGGTATCCAAGCTTTTAAAGGGCTAAAGTCATAAGTGTTGGTAGCATTGCCTAGACTTTGGAGGGTCGGGGATGTTACATTTTGGTATCAGATCTTTAAAGGGCTAAATTCATAAGTGTTGGTAGCATTGCCCAGCCTTTGGAGGGCCATGGATGTTACATTTTGGTATCAGAGCCAAGGTTTTCAACGTTGAGCCTGGATGGGCTAGATAAGGGGCCATTGGACCCAAGGTTTAAGGTAGAAATTGTGTCTGGAGGGACTAATTTCAAACCTTAGATTAGTTCTGAGTGCCAAGGGGTTGCTTGGCTGTGTTAAAAAACTACATTCGGTGTGGTATTTAGCCAGAGAGAGAGAGAGAGAGAGTGCAACACAGGAAGTGTTGGAGTTGTTGGATCTGGTCGGGAGGAAAGGAGATCCCTCACGACCATCAGATCTGGAGAAGGTGCAGGAGATTTATCCTGGAAACCTTTCGGGGATTCGAATATCAGGAAAAGAAAGATGTGCTGAGGCACGAACTCCCGATGCCCGAAACTTCGAAGTCCCGAAAATATCTACACCGTAGAGTGCAAGGAAAGAGCTTGACCGTAGGATCAAGCGAAGGAGCAGATCACGATTTCGTCTATCGGGAAAAGCAAGATGTGTTGATGCACGAACTCCCGATGCCCGAAACTCTGAAGTCCCGAAACGATCTACACCGTAGATCGAAGGAAGAAAACTTGACCACTGGATCAAGCAGAAAGTAAATCGCAATTTCGCGATTTCAGCTATCGAAAAAAAAGCGAGATGTGCGGACACACAAACTCCTGAAACCCGAACTCCCGAAAAGAAAAGTGAACGTGGTAGGACCCGATGACGTCGTTGAAGGTGACATGGACCCTCCTAAGCGTGCCACGTGCCACCGTGGTTGTTGGAAACAACTGTGTGGCATGGGCCTGAAGGGGATAAATTAAATCAAAATTTCGGATGTCAAAATATTTGGAGGAAACAAGTGTGGGAACCTCCGAGGTCCGAAGTCCCGAAACCCCGAAGTCCCGAAGTCCTGAAACTTCGATGACGGAAGGACCACAGTGGGTTCCAACTTTTGGATGTCATGTACACGTGGACTGTTGATCCACTCGATGTCGCGAGTTTGGTAACCAGAACTTGAGAGATAATGGTCTAGCGTTTGGTCACAGCCCGTGATCGCATGGGTTGGGGACTAAGAAAGGGGGGGATATCTTCTGAATGTTACAGAGCTGAGCAGAGCTCAAAAGATTCATGAAGTCGAAATGTTTTCCTAGAATCGGGTTGGTTTTGAATGTGTGGAATTTGTTAAGGAAAGATGGCTGACAAATTCTAGTTGTCCGCACGTTGTGATTGCAGAAATTGATGAGGGAAAGAACCAGTCAGAGTTGCCGCCGAGTGCAAAGAAATGGAAGAGGCGCGAATTGCCTCCAGTTCAGAGAACAAAAGAAAAGGAATGGATGTCACTTGGGAGTCGAAGGATCAAAATCCAATGGGCATGGAAAGGAGATGGATAAGGAAGGGCATATGATGAAAATCATTGAAAGATTGCAGAAAGATGCCCAGGCTCACCGAGTTGATAGCAGAAGGCTCAAGAAAACTCAGGATAAACAGGGTGAATTCAACTTGAAGTTGTTGCGGAGCCTGGATAGGATCAAAAATAAATTGGAAAAAGAGAGCGACATAAGCAAAATAGGGAGTCGCAGGACCCCTGAGAGGAAAAGAAGATCAAGGAGTGTTAGCGGACATCGTCGTTGCTCCCCAAAGAATTCCAGTAAAGAAACACGCAGTAGTTCAAGCCCATCTCCTACGAGAAAGCATAGGAGGTCTGGAGTGGATGAACTGAAAGGAGAAATGAATAATATTAAGCCTCCCACATTTTATGGAGAACACCAGAAGGAAGAAGATGTCGAGACATGGTTTCTAGGCATGAGGAAGTACTTCCAATTGCAGAATTATTCCTCTCATGCTGAAGGAAAAATTGCAATGTATCAACTGAAAGGAAAAGCATCCATGTGGTGGGATCAACTTGTGCAAGTGCAACACATTAGAGAGAAAGATATCACTTGGAAGGAATTCAAGAGATATTTCGAGAAGAAATATTTGACTAAAAGATACTATGACAGAAAGATTAAAGAGTTCTTTGAACTCAAGCTGGGCAGCATGACCATTGATGAATACGAGCGAATATTTTTGGAACTGCTGAAGTATGTTCCGATCATCAAGGAGGAGACTGTCAAGATTCGGAGGTATCTAAGTGGATTACCACCTTATATTGGTGACAAGATTCAGTATGATGACCCTAAGTCTATGGAAGAAACAATAAGAAGAGTGAAATTTTTATATGAACAACAGAGAGAAAAGCCTACCTTCCAGAAGGCTTGGGAAGACAAGAAGAAGTTCAAGAAGGAACAGAGGCAGAAGAGAAACAAGCCTCCCTTTTTCAGAAACAGTCCTCAGGGACAACCATCTTTTAGAGAGCCCAGAAAGGTTGAAGTGGGTGGTCAATTGCCAAGGAAGACACCCATGGAGTGTTGGGGTCGTAAAGGAAACCATAGGTACAGAGATTTCCCCACATAAATGATAAAGCAAGAGCCACCCACAATGTTCAGCAAGCTAAAATAGTGGAGGACATGGGCAGTAGAATGCCAAGGCTCTACGCAGCCCTGGCCAACAAGCAAGTTGAATTTCAATCGCACATGATTGAAGTGGAAGGTATGATTAACAATCAACCACTTACTGTTTTAATTGATTCAAGGGCTAGCCATAGTTATATAGATCCTAGAGTGGTGGAAAGTTTGCATTTATCAAGAAGCAAACATGAAAAGTCTTGGTTAGTGCAGTTGGCTACAGGAACCAAGAGAAAAGTCACTGAGTTGGTTAAGTCCTGTCCTGTGGACATGAAAGGATTGAGCACGAAGGTTGAATTGAATATTATGCCTTTAGGCTCTTATGACTGTTTAATTAGGATGGACTGGTTGGACCAACACCATGCCCTCCTGGACTGTCGTAACAAGGCATTTACTTTCCTGGACGAGGAGGGGAATCGAAAAATAGTCCAAGGAATTCCCAGAGCTGTAGTTGTCAGAGAAATTTCAGCATTACAGCTGAAGAAATGCTACAGAAAAGGTTGTCAGTTGTTTGCAACCCATATGGAGGAAGCATCTAAGGATGAGGTCTCAAAGATTGGAGACCATGTGGTACTAAAAGAGTTTGAAGATATATTTTAGGAGGTACCCGGACTACCTCCTAAGAGAGATATCGATTTCTCTGTAAATTTTATGCCTGGAGCAACTCCAGTGTCGAAATCTCCTTATAGAATGAGCACACCAGAGATGAAAGAACTTCAATTGCAGCTTGAAGAGCTTCTGAGGAAGGGGTACATTCGCCCAAGCATGTCGCCTTGGGGTGCCCTGGTTCTATTCATGAAGAAGAATGATGGAACGTTGAGGTTGTGCATCGATTTTCGGCAATTGAACAAAGTAACTATCAAGAACAAGTACCCTCTATCGAGGATTGATGACCTCTTCGATTAGTTGAAGGATGTGAAGATATTTTCGAAGATAGATCTCAGATTAGGATATCATCAGGTAAGAATAAAGGATGAATACATCAGCAAGACCTCCTTTAGAACAAGGTATGGTCATTACGAGTTCATAGTGGTGTTATTTGGGTTGTCGAACGCATCTGTTATTTTTATGTGCTTGATGAATGGTGTGTTCAGGAACTATCTATACAAGTTTGTCATAGTCTTCATGGATGACATTATGGTGTATTCCAAGTCAGAGCAAGAGCATGAACAACACCTGAGGATGGTGCTACAAGTGTTAAGAGAGCACCAGCTGTATTCCAAGTTGAGCAAATGCTCATTTTATCAGGAACAAATCCATTATTTGGGGCATATTATTTCAGAAGAAGGGATCGTTGTGGATCCTGAGAAGGTTGAGGCCATCAGAGAATGGTCAACACCAAGGAATGTGGCGAAAGTTAGATCCTTTATGGGTCTAGCGGGCTATTACAGAAGGTTTATCGCATGGTTCTCGAGGATAGCTCACCCTATCACTTCTTTGCAAAGGAAGGAGAAGAAGTTTATGTGGACAGAGGATTGTGAGAGAAGCTTCCAACAATTGAAGCAAATATTAACCAGTGCTCCAATCCTGAGGATCGCAGATCTAAATGAAGATTGTGTGGTATGCAACGATACGTGTAAGGAAGGGCTGGGAGGAGTCCTAAGCCAGAATGGATTCATAATCTGTTATGAGTCCAGAAAGCTGAAAGAGCACAAAAATAATTATGCCACTCACGATTTGGAGTTGGCAGCAATCGTTCACGCTCTGAGGAAATGGAGACATTACCTCATGGGGAGGAGATTTGAATTGAGAATAGACCACAATGGTCTAAAATACTTGTTTGACCAGCCCACCCTAAATGTTAGGCAGAGTAGGTGGCTGGAGTTTCTGTGTGAATACGACTTTGATATCAAGCATATCAAAGGGAAGGAAAACAAGGTGGTTGATGCACTCAGCAGAAAGGTGCACAGCTTACATGCTACATCCATTAGCATGTACCAAATTGATATAAAGGGAAGAATTTTGGAGGTTGCAAATAAAGATTTGCAGTACAGAGATTGTGGAGATTTATAAACTAGGGGTTGATAGAATAATTATGTACAAGAACAAAATTTACGTACCTAATGTCCAGGACTTGAAATGTATAATTTTGCATGAAATGCATAATGTTCCTTATGCAGGGCACCCGGGATATTAGAAAACTGTGGCAGCAGTCAAGAGCCATTATTTCTGGCCAAGTATGAAGAAATAAATTGCTAAATACATCGCAGATGTATGGAGTGACAGAAGGTTAAAGCTGAGCACAGGCACCCAGCAAGGTTGTTGCAGCCTTTACCCATTCCTAAGTGGAAGTGGGAAGTGGTGATAATGGATTTCATCACGGGATTGCCTAGAACAGGCAAGCAACATGACTCAATCATGGTGGTGGTGGACAAGCTTACGAAATCTGCCCATTTTATTCCACTAAAGACTACTCATAAGGCAACATATGTTGTTGATGTTTTTATGAAGGAAGTGGCAATATTGCACGGAATTCCCAAGACAATTGTGTTTGAAAGAGACCCGAAATTTACCTCAAATTTCTGGAAGGGGTTATTCAAGGGATTTAGAACGAATCTGAATTTCAGTATAGCCTACCATCCTAAGTTAGATGGGCAGATAGAGCGGGTGAATCGAGTGATAGAAGACATACTAAGAATGTATGTGATAGACAAACCATCGAAATGGGAAGACTACCTGCACTTGGTAGAATTTGCCTACAACAATGGGTATCAAGCATCGTTGAAGATGAGCCCATTTGAAGCACTTTATGGCAGAAAGTGTAATACTCCAGTAAGCTAGGATAATCCAACTGAGAGAGCAGTAGTTGGGCCAGAGTTGCTCAAGGAAATTGAAGAGCAAATGCTAAAATTTAAGCAGAATTTGAAAGCTGCCCAGGACAGGCAGAAAAGTTATGCTGATAAAAACAGAACCCACAGGGAGTTTAAAGTGGGTGACCATGTTTTCCTGAAAGTGAAAGCTAACAGAAGTTCCCTAAGGCTGGGAAATTGTGCCAAGTTGGCAGCCAGATTTTGTGGGCCATTTGAAATCCTAGGAAGGATTGGGCCAGTTGCATATATGCTTGCATTGCCTACATCCATGACTGTACATAATGTGTTTCATGTTTCATTGCTTAAGAAATATATACCTGATGCTAATCATGTTATCAATTGGAATGTGATTCAGGTGGAGCAAGAAGGTGTCCTGCAAGTGCATCCTGTGTGCATATTGGACAGGAAAAGCAAACAGCGCCGGAATCGAGCTATAGGGCTTGTAAAGGTCTAGTGGACCTGGTACGGTCCTGAGGACGCGACATGGGAGCATGAGCATGCTATGCGGGCAGAATACCCGCATCTTTTTAAAGATTTTGAAAATCCTGCGGATGCTGTGTGAAATTTGCACTAAGGACAGTGCAAAAATAAGGGGAGGGGGTTGTAATATCCCAAAGGACGAGCCTCGTTGTAATCATGTTTTGTAAATCATGCTTTGTAGGCTGGTGAGCCGAGTATTGATAAGTTGATAGGCTTATGTGTTTATTAGTCCGGAGAGCCTAAGTGTTAAAGGTCAAGAGCTTGATTTTGTACATGTAATTATGCACATTATTAATAAAAGATAAACATCTCTGCGTGTGGACCGACCACGATGAATGAGTGATGGGGGACTAAGATTCCACAAAGCCTGGGTAAGGGAGATGGGGCTGAAAGGTAAGAAAGAGGGGCTTAATCCCTTAGGAATAATAATTTATTATTATTCCAAAGTATTGTGTAAATGTATATGTTTTGTCCTATGTTCCTGGAGAGGAACACATGTTGATGGAGTGCATGCAGATTCATGGGCGACATGTGTCGACCTAGGCGCATGTAGTTAAAACCATAGGAATAAGACGTGTTGGGAGCTCTACATTTTTCTCCAGCCATCACATGAGTTCGGGGGTTGTACCTTCCAATTCTCCATCCTCCATCTGAACTCATGACTCTCCATGATCGACCTCTGTCTAGTGTTGTTTTCAGATCCCTTACCTGGACAGTTCAATCCTGTGCATGAGATCTCTGTGCACCCTTACGTAATCTCGAAACCATAACCGTGAGTCTGTTCCATGTTGCATGATTGAGAAACCTGAATTTGTTTGGGTCGTGTTGTGTTATCCCAGTTGGTTGTTGTGGCAGCGTAGTTCTTGACCGTGTGAGATTGTTGCCATTGATTGTGCGTTGTTGAGCCTTGTTGTTGTGTCCTCACTATGTTGGAATTGGTCACAAGAACAGGTTTCCAAACCTGTGAGCAACTCTCTCTAGGTGAGAGATTGTGTTGAGGAAGTAAGAACTCCTGGAAGGGGTCCTGTAGTTGCTACAGAACTCTGATACTTTTGGTCTAGTCTGTTGTTGAAGCCCAAGGCAAGGGAGGTTAGCAGCCGAAGGACTGTCTTGGTGACAGTGAAGGTGTATACTCCTGGGGTGGGACTGGCATGTGGGGAATGAGAGTCTGTGAGCAGTGGGCATAAGTGACTCCTGGGAGAAAATCCTTCCTCTGTAACTGGGTGTCTTCCCGTTGACCTTGCCTAGCCTAAGATTCTCTTCCCGATGGAGCTTAGTCCCAACTCGGGGGTGACCTACTACTGAGAGTGACGAGCAACGCGGTCTAAGGCTGGGAGGTTCATGGAAGGTCTACACGCAGTTGGTGAATTACATCTAGTTTCAAAGATAAGTATATGCATGTGTTTAAATTCATCTTTTAAATGCACGTCTGTGATGCTTGCAACATTATCATGTATTTTGTTGCGATGATGTTTACTGTTGTCCATATGAATTATTGTTAATTCCATGGATTATGTATGCTAGTAGTAATCATGTGCTTACTTTGTGTTAATGTATTGAATTTATTTAAATGCATGTTATATAAGTGTTATTCCGCAATAGCATTACTCCTGATGTGGGTTGACAGCCCGAAGGATGTTACATTTTGGTATCAGAGATTTTAAAGGGCTAAAGTCATAAGTGTTGGTAGCATTGCCCGGCCTTTGGAGGGCCAAGGATGTTACATTTTGGTATCATAGATTTAAAGAGCTAAAGTCATAAGTGTTGGTAGCATTGCCCGACCTTTGGAGGGCCGGGGATGTTACAGAGAGAATGCGGATTGGTGGCATAAGGGATTTTGAAAAGAATAACAGAAGAAAGAAGATTGTTGAAGGAAGCAAAGAATGTGATAGAGGAAGCATTGCACTGGGGAAAACATGTGCAGGCAAATGGATCAGAGACATTGCAGGGGGAAGTTGTGTCCAAAGAAATTTTTGATCTGTAAATAGAAGAGGGAATTGTCATGAAGCCACAAGATGGTGGAACACTCAATGACATGTTCCAACTGTTAAAAAAAAGAGATACAAGAACAACATACACGTTTGAGCTTGAAGTTACTCACAACCGGTCTAGAATAGTCACCACCCCTTGCACATTTTGGGAAAACTAAAGTAATTATTAATATCTCTTCTAGTTTTGATTTAAAGCACCCCCTACTAGTAGTTTAAGGAATAGCAGTAGTAGGCATCCAAGTGTAGGTGGGAATATGGGTAACAGTGGTATTGCAATAGTGATTTTGTTTCTAATTCAACTAGAGGGACTAATCTAGTTAGTCAACCAAGTTTGTAAGGTTTCATTGTGGTGAAAAAACAAACTAATAGTATGGTTAGAGTGGAAGATGTTGCAACAATGTTCCTTCATGAGTTCTTAGGGAAGGGCTACAATGATGCAAAGTAACATTGGTTCTTATGTGAATCAATATGGAGAGCAAAAAGAATTATGGCTCCAAATGCTAATTGTTAGAGTCCAAACTACGTTGCGGGGAAGGGATATCCTTTAGTAGTATATAAAGTTTATAGAGATAGACCCCTGGGATGCAACTAAGACCCAGGATGAAGTGAAGCAGAGATTTGTAGCCAAGATTTGGATGATGAGATCAAAGCAAAAAAGTTACACTAAGTTGAAAAAGATTAATCAAAGCATTGGTGAGAGTGCTTGGGAATATGATCAATGCTTCTACGACTTGATCAATATGATATCTTACCCAGTACATGAAACCCATCATAAGGAGTGGTTTATTCAGTGTATTTTTCCTTTGAACAAATTGCCACTGATGCAACATAAGTGGACCACACAAAGGGAGACCTTGGCCCAAGTCATGAGGATTGAGTTAATGAATGAATATCTGAAAGTAATCATAACAAGCATTTTGACTATGACTTTGACTAGTGCAATGCATGATCTTGCATAGTTTGAGTCACAATAGTCAACCTTGATGGAGAAAATCTAGGAGATGTATCGAGCCAAGATAGGAAGGGAGAAAGTATGGTGTATCACATGCAAGACATGGGGCCACACAGTAAATTATTTTCTCTCGTTCAAAGTCAGGTTGTCACTCCTAACCTGACTCTTCCACCTACTAGATTCCTAGGAAATGTGGAAAATAAATATTGTGAAAACTATAGAACCTATGAACACCCTTTGAAACTCTCCCATAGACTAATGTGATCTCTTGACTCATTTAAGATAAAAATAAAAATAAAAATCATGTCTTATAGGCAAGCCAAATCATCCACACAATGTGTAGGTTCCTAATCCATCTATCCTATGAAGTCATAGAGATCCAACAAGTATTAAGGACCAAGGATAGTGAATGTCGTTGATGAAGTACAAAGTTCAGACAATGGGAATCATAATGTAGAAGTTGTTGACCACGACACCACCAATCCCTCCAAAATACCCAAATATCCCAATGTTCATTTGAATAGCTCTGTATTTGGAATAATCCCTCGCAACTCCATAATCAAGATATGATCAGGGGAAAGGATACCATACACTTAAGCAAGAGCACACCATTCTTTCCAATAATGAGAGGTAGTGTCCCATAAATATTCCCATAAAGAGATGCCCTTTCTACTTAACCTATAAGCCTAAAATCAAGGCAACTCCACCACACAAGAACCTTAAGTCCTCCAACTCTAATAGGAAAATAAGGTAAATCCATACCTACTCTAAGTTGACCTCCCACTGCCACTGAACCAAGCCTAGAATAAGGATCCAAGTTAACTAGATGCTCCAGAAAATATGGGAGCTCGACACTTGGAATAAGTGGGGCAACAAGATAATACAACATAAGCCAAAGATCCCTCAAAATATACATGTATGTTGTGTTGCAAGCATTCAGTATTGAAACAAGACTTGCCAAGGTGCTAAACCCTCAAGAGACTGCACCACCCACTTAGCTACTAGAATGCTACCCTTGGTGGCAACATCAATCAAACCAAGATCCCCCCTCAATGTTGGTGTCAAGAGTAGCACACAACAAATATTAATACACATAAATCATCATAAGAACACCAATACACTCACAAAATCACATTTTCATTAATGAACAACGATAATAATACATCTCTCTCACACTAATACATTTGTGAGGCTTCATGATATAACATTGAGGTGATTACAACAAGATGTCCAATATAGCATAACCATCTCCATAACTATCTCCACAATATCTCCATGAAATATCCATGTGATCTCCATCCCTAATTTCACTCGTTGTCTTCATCTTTCATCATACATAGACTTCTAGAATAAGTCTACTTTCATGAATAATATTTTTTCATATCATAAGTATGAGTTTTTCCTTCAATACTTAGGCACAATGCACACATCTAAAGGAACCAAGGGAAGGCCCCTCTCCCCACAATACTTAAACCACAAATAGGCTTAAAAAATCTACTCAAGATACCATAATTGAATCTCGCTAGGAAATAAACAAGAGACATTGTACATATGAGTAACCTGAAGAATATGGCCAACAATAGCTAGTTTACCTACAAATTAGGGGAGGTCCATATGGTGCGAGACATGAGGTTTTCTCTGCAACCTCTATAGACACCAATCCTACATAGAAACTAGTGATAGACCAACTCCAAAAGGAATCCCCAAATAGAAAAAAATAACCCTGGCATGAATATAAGACTAAGTAATAGGGATCCAATCCAGAGGTACATCCAACCCTATTAACCAAAATTCAGTTTTGTGAGCACTAACCACAACACCTTAGGTAGAGTAGAAAGTATCCAAACAAGCAAGAGCACCATCAACAAAATATTTATTTGCTCTAACCTAGAGAAGAGAATTAGAGCATAAAGTATCCAGATGAGCAAGGGAACCATCAACAAAATATTTATTTTCTCTAACCTAGAGAAAAAAATTATAATCAAAGTGATTATTAACCATCTCAAAACCATCAAAGAGAAGAATACCAAGTATCTACCTCACAATACAAGTGGCCTCCAAAAAATAACCCAGAGCATATGAATTCAAGATATAGAAATACGGGGCCAGAGTAGTGTAGATCTCTTCCCTTAAAAAATATATATCCAACCTATCCCTATCATTGCATCAAAACTTGTGGGGTACAACCCTGCAAAAAGCATCTCTAGCAACCACCACTCCATCTCTTAGAGTATAAGAAGAAAAAACAATAGAAAAATGTGAACTAAACATACCTCCATATCCAGAAGGATCCTCAACAAGAGATCCATCCACCCAACATAGTCCAAGCACATTTTCCACATGTACCTTTCGCTTAAGAAAATCAAAGTATAACATGGATCCCTCATTCCCCTTGGATCCACTCAATATGGAAATATACCTAAGAACCCCTAGTAATATAGTCTTTAACATGAAGAACATCCATCTCCAACTTTGTGGCCTCTTCCTGAAGAGTCACATTGTGAAGATCTTCCTTAAGAAAGGATTGAATCTACTCTAAGTGCTACTGAGCCACTATCCTTATTCCTCTTTCGAGATATCATCCTATCCCAACCTCTCATGAAATTCATAGTGAATAAAATAGTAGCCTCCCACCAGAGAAACCACCCCGTATCCCTAACCATCTAAGGGGAGAGATTCCAAAACCTCTGAATGAGGGCTTAGAAGTTCTTCAACTTTAAATGAGAAACATTCAGTTTGAGAAAGGAAGGAGGAGACAAATCAATAGTGTGGTCAAGGGAGATCATAGTCTACATTGAAAGATGATTTAAGCCTATCACATCCATAAGCACATCAACTGGTTGAAGCTTTCTTGAAAAATGCATACCCTCATGAGGACCATAAAAGTGATCCAACCATAATTGAACCCTATATTGACCCCAATGATAGTTGGAGCAAGTGAACTAATTACCATAGTCAAGCCCTTTGTTTTCCAATCGGGGTCAAAGATCCAAAGTGAGTCCTTACACCTACACAAAGACCTCTTCTTTGAATGACCAACCATAGACCTTGCACCTCCACATCTATCTACCTCCCACCTCACCATATTAAAATCACTATCAATAGTCCACTCCATCGCTGAAAGAGATATCGTGATCCAATTCCAAAGCTTACTACGCTCCAAACTCATATTAGGAGCATATATTGCATAAAAACTAAGCACTTTGATACTAAATCAACAAGGTCACCCATACACAACAAAACTCTGAATTTGAACTAGAAGCAACCAAACTCTACAGAGAGAATGAAAGGGAAACAACCACTCCCTTGACAATGTTTTAAGGCCCAAAAAGGATTGTTCCAACTATCACTCATCATGTTTTGAAACTCAAATCCAGTCTATTTGAACTCCTACAACAAGACCACATCTGACCAAAAATGCTACAAAATGCCTCGCCTAAACATCTTGGGACTGAGAAGTGTCATGCCATGAACATTCCAGGATAACAAGGGAAATTTCATTCCAAAGGAAGATGAAAGCCAGAGTTATTGTATCGATTTTCTATCTCAAATCCATCTAATCCTGGAGTGCAATGATCATGTCAAATGGACCATTGCATCCTTATATGAATTCATTTATGGCTTGGTACTAATATCCTCCACGATTCTATCCATACGAGCAGGAGAGGAAACCACCTTCTGCTTATTTGTCTTGATCTGCCATCAATACTCAATATCCATGCCACTGGGACCAAAAGAAGTAGACGCATTCAAGATCACCAATCGAGTGTTCCTAGGCACCCTAGCTAATCCCACCACCAAAGAAGACTCACTACCCCGAGGTTGCTTAACTAGGCCATTGGGGGCCTTAGACGAGCCAATTGACTTGACACCACAGATACCACTAGAACTTCCCCCCGTTGCCCATGAACCACTAGCACTTGCACCACCATAACCCAAACCTCATGAACCACCCAAGCCTAGAACACTTGAACTTGCACCCGCTAAAGAGGAGCCACCCCTACTTGATCCAACTGTTGGAAAGGGGCCTACAACACCAATTGTGAAACTTGGATCCATTGAAGTGCCATCGGTCCTCAGACCCTTGGAAGAAGGGGGACCCACAACACCACCCTCACTTGTGACTTCCCCTAGCTTGGGCTTGCAAAGAGGGTAATCTTGAATCAAATGGTCGCGTGCATGACATGAAAAGTAGGCATTTGATAGATTAAGATATTGAATCTTCTATTGGCACACACTATCAATAGTACAAACATAGATAAAAGGGGGAAGTTTGTGCTTCAGATCTACCTCCACCCATACACGAGGGTTTGGTCGAAACAAGTTCCAACGACCATATACAATGAGCGATTTTCCAAACCAATGAGCAAAAAGATCAACAAAGAGGCATAAGTCAACAAGCATGGTGGGAAACTCTAGCCATAGGCTATAATCAACATACCTACTATCTTCAGGATTGAAATTCACCTATTGGGATTGAACATAGGCAAGGTTACCAACAATATTCCAAGTGCCAAACTGCAACACATGGATTGAAGGATTTTGAATTTGGAACAACATATGAAACCAAAGAGGGAGTAGAGGAGGAGCCTCTACCACCTCCCTTAATAGGTTCCATAGGAGGAATTGGCGTTGAAAATCGTAGTTCAGTGTTGTGCTTCATACACATATTTGAT
>SNQJ01S0033796.1:18751-39981 GCA_010110895.2 Picea sitchensis
GGTTCAGCTAAAATATTAGTGCCTCTTCCCAATCCATCCTTGAACTTTAAAATATGATCATTATATAAATATAAAACACCTCTTGCACCACTAATAGGGGGTCCCCTTGACTTGCACCATCAAATAAGTCCCATGCACCACTTTTATCAATCTATGCATCTCTAAACGCTCTTTGAGGTTTTTCCTTTGATAATTGATCAAAACCCTCTAGGATATACAAACTTTGAACAACACATTGGATGGTAGGAATATATATGCCTTCAAATATCTAAACATTACATGTCGTCCATATTCCCCAAGCAACTAACAGAGGAAAATATTTATATTTCTTAACATCTAGATTTCTACACCACTTTTGTAAACCATCATCAACAGAAATACCACCCCATATCTCCCTTAAGCCTGTACATCTTTCTAAATCCTTCCATACCTGGATTGCAAAAGGACAAAACATTAGCAAATGAACAATGGAATCATCATATTCCTTACACAAAATACACTAGCTCAGACCATGATTACCTCTTTTTTTACAATATATCCCATGTGAGGACCTTTTTTCTAGGGATAATAACATAAATATATAGGATTTTAAGGGGCAATTTAACTTCTAAATACCCTTCCACCACTAGACCATATCCTCTACCCCAACTAAAATACTTAATCATTGATATCCTTATTTTGGAGGGTATACTCCTTTGGCTAGATTTTTTCCCCATATGAACTCATCCTCCTCTTCCTTAATCCTCATATGAATCGACCTTAACATTGTGATATATCTCTCCCAGTCAATACCATCGCTACCTTCCAACCCAATCATGGTAGCAAGTTTCCACTCTTGCCTCCTTTTAATAGTTATTTTTTGATAGGCAACTTGATTAAGAAAAAAATAACCACTTCTATTGAGATTCTGAAACAAACTATTAGACTATCTATACCCCTCACCACTCCCAACCCAAGGGTCAGATCCAATCCTCGCTCTCATCCCATTTCCAACCCTCCAAATAAGACAATGAATAATTACAGGAAAAGTTAAAACCATTGCTTTCCAAATAATAGAAGCATTATTCCATTTTTTAATTGGATTCCTTATCCAATCTTCCACCAAATCCGGTAACATATGCTCTTGAGTTATGATTTGGCACAAAAGACCCTTTCCTTCAATCAGCCTCCAAACACATATTGTAGCCAAAGGCTTACTGAAAAGGTGGTTGTTTTTAATAACCCAACCTCCTTGGCCTTTTGGAATTGCAATATAATTCCATGTAACCCAAACAATCCCTTTTTTCTCTTTACTTCCAGACTGCAAGAATTTGAAGGTCAATTCCCCAATCTTTTCTAAAACCCCCTTTGGAATGAAAGCTAATGACATCCAATATACAAAAATTGCTTCAAGAACATATTTGACTAAAATGAGTCTACCTCTCGGAGACAACCAATGATTGCACCAAATATATAATTGTTTTTCCACCTTAGCAATAAGCAAACTTCAATTATTTTTCTCATATGCATTTGGCTTAAGATACAACCCTAAATACTTCAAACCATTCTCAATGTCAATTTTTTCAAAAGGAAATAATGAAGTAAAATGCCTAATCTCCTATTCAGGTAAGCCAAAAAAGGATATTGATGACTTATGAACATTGATTAGCATACGTGTAGCTTTATAGTAAAGATCTAACAACTCTCTAAGCTTGAGGGAACCTTTCCTTGAACCATCACAAAATAGTAATATATAATCAACAAATAAAAAGATGGGATAAAGAGATGTTATTGCCAATTTTGATTTCTTTGAAAGAACCATCTCTTTTTTCCTCAATAAGTGCTTTTCTTAAGCCCTTATCAACAATTAGGAATAAAAGAGGGTATCCCTCTGCTAGGCTGATAGAATATTGAAACTATTAATTAATATAGCAAATGATGGAAGAATATTGAAGCTATTAATTAATATAGCAAATGAAGCAAAGGTTACACAACTCATTACCCAATGACAAAATGAACATTAAATCCCAAATGGATCAACATCATCCTTGTATACAAATAAGATGCCCTATCATAAGCTTTAGAAAGATCTAATTTAATAACCATAGAATAACACTTATTTGTTTTTATTGAGTGAATCCCCTCTTAGGATACCCCTATGGCCTTATGGATCTTCATGCCTAACAAAAACCCAAATTACTTATTTAAGATAGATTGCAATAACAACTTCTTGACTCTTAAAGCAATAACTTTTGAAATAATTTTATAAATGCAATTGCATATGTATATGGGCATGTACTAATCAAAATAAATAGGACTATCATCCTTTAGAATCAACACTATGAAAGTAGAGTTGAAAGTTGCTAGCATCCTTCCAGAAAATTTAGATTCATTGATTTCCCTCGATAAGTCTTCCTCCAAAATCTGATTAAAGCCCAAAAACAATTCAATAGGTCACTTGTCTAGCCTGGTGCTCTTATTCTTTTGAAAACTATGCATAACCAATTGAAGTTCATCCTTAGAAACTTCTTTGAACAAGCTCTGAATGTCCTCTTCATTCACAATGCTTGGAAAGAAAGTAGTCATCTCAACAACCTCAACTATCGTCACCTAACTTTCTTCTTTGTAAAATATTTTTGAAAGAATCCACTCCCAACTAAATAATGTCACTCGAATTTCTTCCTTCTTCTTACTTGTACTGTATACATAGGTGATTGAAAAGAACTAGATGGAGGAAGATCTATTAAGAACATGGAACAGATTCCTAACTCTAACAATTTTGTCGACAAGTCGTGAAGAAAGCACCTATTTTTTCTTAAATAGCCTTGATAGCCTAGAGTACAAGGTTATAGAACACTAAAAGAGTCAAATCTCGATCGCATAGAAACAAGTACCATATATTTTTGGCAGCTAAGGGTACACAACCTTTCTTTTTTATCTAAAGGATAAAAATGATCTTATCTTTTGCAACAAAGCATACTACATAGATCATGTGGGATGTAATTGAGTAGGTGATCATTAAACTTTAACCTTGAGGAAGATGTCCCAAAATATGTACCTTTATGGCTAAGGCCTTTCACTTTCATCTAATTTTCTAGGATGATCAAATGAGGGTGGCGTTCAAAAACAATTCAGGCAAGTATGTTGACAAATCTTAACTAAAATCAAATACTATGCACAATTCAACAACTCAATAGTTTGCTCACATAAGTCACACAATCATGACAAATCTAACTACATAACTTTGTCTCTTCTTCTTCTTAAATTGTGTGTGTGTGTGAACATGTGAGAGATAATCTATTTTACCTTCCCTTTATTAGATTATACACCTAATGGCATCATAATTGAGGCTACCCAAAGGGGTTAGATCCAATGGTGAGGAATGGGGAGTTTTTCACCATTAACCAAGATTCAATTTCTATGAGGGATTTACCAACTCCTTAAGGTAGCCATGGCATTGCATAGAGGTAGTGGTTGAACATGTGAGGCTTGCATTGCACCACTCGTGCCCACATAAATGAACCAAATCCCAGCCATGGTCTCCTTAAACAGTGATGCCATATTCATATTAAGTTAATTAATCGTGTCATATTCTTATTAAGATTATATGACTAATTATATAATATAATTTGTATTGTGGTCGTTCCAATTCTATAGGCATACTCACTCTCATATATAGAATTAAGAGATGCAAAATAATTTGCATATAGGTTGAATTTAAGAGCTCGAGGAAGGAATTGGCTATCTCAATGGAAAAATGGAGAACTTGAACAAACAAATAACCCATTTCACTTATATGATACAAACTTTAAACATCATCATTGAAACATTGATGAAGGGAACTTTTAAGAAGTGTTGTGATCCATTCCAATATGTAACCAAGCAACATTCCCTCACTACAACTACTAAATTTGGGATCTTGATCTCTTAGTATGGAAGCTTGGGTCAATATTCTACCCTATGATGGTCATATGGATGCTCTGCAAATTGATGACCATTAACGATTCGATTTCTATTATAAGGTGCAACAACATACATATAAAGACAAAGTTGTGATCGTTATATGGATGCTCTGCAATTTGATGACCATTAACGACTCAATTTCTATTATAAGGTGCAACAACATACATATAAAGACAAAGTTGTGAATGCAAAAACTTTGTTATGGTGGGAGAATTTATGTGAGAGAGAATAAACATTGAGTGCTACTTGCACTAATGTGAGACGAGTTCAAAATAGTTATCAAGGAAACTTTCTATCCTAGAAACCACTCGAAGGAGAAACATTAACAAAAATGGAGATACACATGTTAAAGTCAAATCAATAGATAGACACAACCTATGTCCAAGAATTCAACAATTATATCATATGAAGCATAGTTATGGGTGAAGATGCAAAATCGGTCATAGAGTTAATTGGAAAATTAATTTCTTAAATTCAAAAAGAACTTAAAATGTATGACATCTACTTATTGAATGATTCTTATCGCAAGGAAATTCTAGGAGAGGTGAAAAAGAGTTAGAGAAAGACAAACATTGTTCTTGGCATTACTTCCAATGAAGGGAATAAGATTGTTGTTGAAGATGGCATGCCAAATAAGTCATTCAATGAGGCAATGTACTATAACAAATACTCAACCAAATAACTTATGGAAGGATATGGAAATGTGCTAAGGAAGAAAATTACTTTATGTAAGTATTACAAGTTGATAAGACATTTAAAAAAAAAGATTGGTGGAGACCGTGTTCAAAGAACTGTCAAAAGTCTACATAGAGAAATAATTATCCCCTAAATTTGTAATCGAAGACATTTGCTTGATGTCAATTATTTTTCAATTAAGCCTGAGAGATTCGAACGCTCACGGGGTAAACCCGTGACACTTACTATAAACTCCATACACTTGGCAGAATAACTAAATTAGTTTGTTTGCCAAGTTCTAATTTGGACAGAGTGATCGATTACTTACCCAGCTATACAGTTTGAAGAAAGTTTAAAAGACATCATGGAGATGCGGGGTATCGAACCCCGTACCTCGGGCATGCAAAGCGAGCGCTCTACAGTTTGAGCTACATCCCCATTTTGTAATAATTGAAATTTACGAGACTGATTTCATATGGCGAACAACAGTGGCACAGCCATCGACCTATCTCTTTTTACGTTTCCTGGCGAGGAACGATAAGTTCAAACTGTGTGGAATTACCTCTAGTATGCATCTCGAAATTCGGGTAGGGTACAGTGGTTAAATTTGATGGGTATTTACCCGTTTTAACCACTGACAATTTTAAAAACTGGTTGTGTGAGATGTCCACTGAATTCCTAAAACAATCAAAATGATGGATAAGTTGAAAATTTAACAGTAACAATATATGTGTGTGTGAAAGAAACATTTACCATGTTTGCAAATACTTCTGCCTATCTATATGTGCAGCTGTAAAAAAAAATTCTCCCCAATCAAAAAATATTTCTAACTGTCAATTGTGTCAAAGCAACCAAGGTTCAATTTTCATGAGGTATTTATTAGTCCTTTAAGGCAACCATGACCCCACCTAGAGGTGGTAATTGAACTTGTGAGGCTTGCAATAGATTATTCATGCACATATAATTGAATCAAATCCCACCTCCATTTTTCTCTTAATGCCATCCATTTTTAATATCCATGTATTATCTCTAATCTTAGTATGTTTCTATTTATCAAATATGTGTATGAAGCACAACACTGAACTACGATTTTCAACGCCAATTCCTCCTATGGAACCTATTAAGGGAGGTGGTAGAGGCTCCTCCTCTACTCCCTCTTTGGTTTCATATGTTGTTCCAAATTCAAAATCCTTCAATCCATGTGTTGCAGTTTGGCACTTGGAATATTGTTGGTAACCTTGCCTATGTTCAATCCCAATAGGTGAATTTCAATCCTGAAGATAGTAGGTATGTTGATTATAGCCTATGGCTAGAGTTTCCCACCATGCTTGTTGACTTATGCCTCTTTGTTGATCTTTTTGCTCATTGGTTTGGAAAATCGCTCATTGTATATGGTCGTTGGAACTTGTTTCGACCAAACCCTCGTGTATGGGTGGAGGTAGATCTGAAGCACAAACTTCCCCCTTTTATCTATGTTTGTACTATTGATAGTGTGTGCCAATAGAAGATTCAATATCTTAATCTATCAAATGCCTACTTTTCATGTCATGCACGCGACCATTTGATTCAAGATTACCCTCTTTGCAAGCCCAAGCTAGGGGAAGTCACAAGTGAGGGTGGTGTTGTGGGTCCCCCTTCTTCCAAGGGTCTGAGGACCGATGGCACTTCAATGGATCCAAGTTTCACAATTGGTGTTGTAGGCCCCTTTCCAACAGTTGGATCAAGTAGGGGTGGCTCCTCTTTAGCGGGTGCAAGTTCAAGTGTTCTAGGCTTGGGTGGTTCATGAGGTTTGGGTTATGGTGGTGCAAGTGCTAGTGGTTCATGGGCAACGGGGGGAAGTTCTAGTGGTATCTGTGGTGTCAAGTCAATTGGCTCGTCTAAGGCCCCCAATGGCCTAGTTAAGCAACCTCGGGGTAGTGAGTCTTCTTTGGTGGTGGGATTAGCTAGGGTGCCTAGGAACACTCGATTGGTGATCTTGAATGCGTCTACTTCTTTTGGTCCCAGTGGCATGGATATTGAGTATTGATGGCAGATCAAGACAAATAAGCAGAAGGTGGTTTCCTCTCCTGCTCGTATGGATAGAATCGTGGAGGATATTAGTACCAAGCCATAAATGAATTCATATAAGGATGCAATGGTCCATTTGACATGATCATTGCACTCCAGGATTAGATGGATTTGAGATAGAAAATCGATACAATAACTCTGGCTTTCATCTTCCTTTGGAATGAAATTTCCCTTGTTATCCTGGAATGTTCATGGCATGACACTTCTCAGTCCCAAGATGTTTAGGCGAGGCATTTTGTAGCATTTTTGGTCAGATGTGGTCTTGTTGTAGGAGTTCAAATAGACTGGATTTGAGTTTCAAAACATGATGAGTGATAGTTGGAACAATCCTTTTTGGGCCTTAAAACATTGTCAAGGGAGTGGTTGTTTCCCTTTCATTCTCTCTGTAGAGTTTGGTTGCTTCTAGTTCAAATTCAGAGTTTTGTTGTGTATGGGTGACCTTGTTGATTTAGTATCAAAGTGCTTAGTTTTTATGCAATATATGCTCCTAATATGAGTTTGGAGCGTAGTAAGCTTTGGAATTGGATCACGATATCTCTTTCAGCGATGGAGTGGACTATTGATAGTGATTTTAATATGGTGAGGTGGGAGGTAGATAGATGTGGAGGTGCAAGGTCTATGGTTGGTCATTCAAAGAAGAGGTCTTTGTGTAGGTGTAAGGACTCACTTTGGATCTTTGACCTCGATTGGAAAACAAAGGGCTTGACTATGATAATTAGTTCACTTGCTCCAACTATCATGGGGGTCAATATAGGGTTCAATTATGGTTGGATCACTTTTATGGTCCTCATGAGGGTATGCCTTTTTCAAGAAAGATTCAACCAGTTGATTCACTTATGGATGTGATAGGCTTAAATCATGTTTCAATGTAGACTATGATCTCCCTTGATCACACTATTGATTTGTCTCCTCCTTCCTTTCTCAAACTGAATGTTTCTCATTTAGAGTTGAAGGACTTCTAAGTCCTCATTCAGAGGTTTTGGAATCTCTCCCCTTAGATGGTTGGGGATATGGGGTGGTTTCTCTGGTGGGAGGCTACTATTTTATACACTATGAATTTCATGAGAGGTTGGGATAGAATGATATCTCGAAAGAGGAGTAAGGATAGTGGCTCAATAGCACTTGGAGTAGATTCGATCCTTTCTTAAGGAAGATCTTCACAATGTGACTCTTCAGGAAGAGGCCACAAAGTTGGAGATGGATGTTCTTCATGTTAAAGACTATATTACTAGGGGTTCTTAGGTATATTTCCATATTGAGTGGATCCAAGGGGAATGAGGGATCCATGTTATACTTTGATTTTCTTAAGCGAAAGGTACATGTGGAAAATGTGCTTGGACTATGTTGGGTGGATGGATCTCTTGTTGAGGATCCTTCTGGATATGGAGGTATGTTTAGTTCACATTTTTCTATTGTTTTTTCTTCTTATACTCTAAGAGATGGAGTGGTGGTTGCTAGAGATGCTTTTTGCAGGGTTGTACCCCACAAGTTTTGATGCAATGATAGGGATAGGTTGGATATATATTTTTTAAGGGAAGAGATCTACACTACTCTGGCCCCGTATTTCTATATCTTGAATTCATATGCTCTGGGTTATTTTTTGGAGGCCACTTGTATTGTGAGGTAGATACTTGGTATTCTTCTCTTTGATGGTTTTGAGATGGTTAATAATCACTTTGATTATAATTTTTTTCTCTAGGTTAGAGAAAATAAATATTTTGTTGATGGTTCCCTTGCTCATCTGGATACTTTATGCTCTAATTCTCTTCTCTAGGTTAGAGCAAATAAATATTTTGTTGATGGTGCTCTTGCTTGTTTGGATACTTTCTACTCTACCTAAGGTGTTGTGGTTAGTGCTCACAAAACTGATTTTTGGTTAATAGGGTTGAATGTACCTCTGGATTGAATCCCTATTACTTAGTCTTATATTCATGCCGAGGTTATTTTTTTCTATTTGGGGATTCCTTTTGGAGTTGGTCTATCACTAGTTTCTATGTAGTATTGGTGTCTATAGAGGTTGCAGAGAAAAACTCATGTCTCACACCATATGGACCTCCCCTAATTTGTAGGTAAACTGGCTATTGTTGGCCATATTCTTCAGGTTACTCATATGTACAATGTCTCTTGTTTATTTCCTAGCAAGATTCAATTATGGTATCTTGAGTAGATTTTTTAAGCCTATTTGTGGTTTAAGTATGGTGGGGAGAGGGGCCTTCCCTTGGTTCCTTTAGATGTGTGCATTGTGCCTAAGTATTGAAGGAAAAACTCATACTTATGATATGAAAAAATATTATTCATGAAAGTAGACTTATTCTAGAAGTCTATGTATGATGAAAGATGAAGACAACAAGTGAAATTAGGGATGGAGATCACATGGATATTTCATGGAGATATTGTGGAGATAGTTATGGAGATGGTTATGCTATATTGGACATCTTGTTGTAATCACCTCAATGTTATATCATGAAGCCTCACAAATGTATTAGTGTGAGAGAGATGTATTATTATTATTGTACATTAATGAAAATGTGATTTTGTGAGTGTATTGGTGTTCTTATGATGATTTATGTGTATTAATATTTGTTATGTGCTACTCTTGACACCAACATTGAGGGGGGGACTTGGTTTGATTGATGTTGCCACCAAGGGTAGCATTCTAGTAGCTAAGTGGGTGGTGCAGTCTCTTGAGGGTTTAGCACCTTGGAAAGTCTTGTTTCGATAGTGAATGCTTGCAACACAACATACATGTATATTTTGAGGGATCTTTGGCTTATGTGGTATTATCTCATTGCCCCACTTATTCCAAGTGTCGAGCTCCCATATTTTTTGGAGCATCTGGTTAACTTGGATCCTTATTCTAGGCTTGGTTCAGTGGCAGTGGGAGGTCAACTTAGAGTAGGTATGGATTTGCCTTATTTTCCTATTAGAGTTGGAGGACTTAAGGTTCTTGTGTGGTGGAGTTGCCTTGATTTTAGGCTTATAGGTTAAGTAGGAAGGGCATCTTTTTATGGGAATATTTGTGGGACACTACCTCTCATTATTGGAAAGAATGGTGTGCTCTTGCTCAAGTGTATGGTATCCTTTCCCCTGATCATCTCTTGATTATGGAGTTGCGAGGGATTATTCCAAATACAGAGCTATTCAAATGAACATTGGGATATTTGGGTCATTTTGGAGGGATTGGTGGTGTCATGGTCAACAACTTCTACATTATGATTCCCATTGTCTGAACTTTGTACTTCATCAACGAAATTCACTATCCTTGGTCCTTAATACTTGTTGGATCTCTATGAATTCATCGGATAGATGGATTAGGAACCTACACATTGTGTGGATGATTTGGCTTGCCTACAAGACATGATTTTTATTTTTATTTTTATCTTAAATGAGTCAAGAGATCACGTTAGTCTATGGGAGAGTTTCAAAGGGTGTTCATAGGTTCTATAGTTTTCACAATATTTATTTTCCACATTTCCTAGGAATCTAGTAGGTGGAAGAGTCGGGTTAGGAGCGACAACCTGACTTTGAACGAGGGAAAATAATTTACTGTGTGGCACCATGTCATGCATGTGATACACCATACTTTCTCCCTTCCTACCTTGGCTCGATACATCTCCTAGATTTTATCCATCAAGGTTGACCATTGTGACTCAAACTATGCAATATCATGCATTGCACTAGTCAAAGTCATAGTCAAAATGCTTGTTATGATTACTTTCAGATATTCATTCATTAACTCAATCCTCATGACTTGGGCCAAGGTCTCCCTTTGTGTGGTCCACTTATGTTGCATTAGTGGCAATTTGTTCAAAGGAAAAATACACTGAATAAACCACTCCTTATGATGGGTTTCATGTACTAGGTAAGATATCATATTGATCAAGTCGTAGAAGCATTGATCATATTCCTAAGCACTCTCACCGATGCTTTGATTAATCTTTTTCAACTTAGTGCAACTTTGTTGCTTTGATCTCATCATCCAAATCTTGGCTACAAATCTCTGCTTCACTTCATCCTGGGTCTTAGTTGCATCCCAGGGGTCTATCTCTATAAACTTTATATACTACTAAAGGATATCCCTCCCCCGCAACGTAGTTTGGACTCTACCAATTAGCATTTGGAGCCATAATTCTCTTTGCTCTCCATATTGATTCACATAAGAACCAATGTTACTTTGCATCATTGTAGCCCTTCCCTAAGAACTCATGAAGGAACATCGTTGCACCATCTTCCACTCTAACCATACTATTAGTTTGATTTTTCACCCAAATGAAACCTTACAAACTTGGTTGACTAACTAGATTAGTCCCTCTAGTTGAATTAGAAACAAAATCACTATTTCACTACCACTGTTACCCATATTCCCACCTACACTTGGATGCCTACTACTGTTATTCCTCAAACTACTACCGGGGGGTGAGATATTAATAATTACCTTAGTTTTCCCAAAATGTGCAAGATGTGGAGACTATTTTAGACCGGTTGTGAGTAACTTCAAGCTCAATCGTGTATGTTGTTCTTGTATCTCTTTTTTTTAACAGTTGGAACATTTCATTGAGTGTTCCACCATCTTGTGGCTCCATGACAATTCCCTCTTCTATTTACAGATCAAAAATTTCTTTGGACACAACTTCCCCCTGGAATGTCTTTGATCCATTTGCCTGCACATGTTTTCCCCAGTGCAATGCTTCCTCTATCACATTCTTTGCTTCCTTCAACAGTCTTCTTTCTTCTGTTATTCTTTTCGAAATCCCTTATGCCACCAATCCACATTCTCTCTGTAACATCCCCGGCCCTCCAAAGGTCGGGCAATGCTACCAACACTTATGACTTTAGCCCTTTAAAGCTCTGATACCAAAATGTAACATCCCCGACCCTCCAAAGGCCGGGCAATGCTACCAACACTTATGACTTTATCTTTTTAAAAGCTCTGATACCAAAATGTAACATCCTCTGGGCTGTCAACCCACGTCAAGAGTAATGCTACTGCATAATAACACTTATATAACATGCATTTAAATAAATTCAATACATTAACACAAAGTAAGCACATGATTACTACTAGCATACATAATCCATGGAATTAACAATAATTCATATGCACAACAATAAACATCATCGCAATGGAATACATGATAATATTGCAAGCATCACATACATGCATTTAAAAGCTAAATTTAAACACATGCATATACTTATCTTTGAAACTAAATGTAATTCACCAACTATGTGCAGACCTTCCACGAACCTCCCAGCCTTAGACCGCGCTGCTCGTCACTCTCAACAGTAGGTCACCCCCGAGTTGGGACTAAGCTCCATCGGAAAGAGAATCTTAGGCTAGGCAACGTCAACGGGAAGACACCCAGTTACAGAGGAAGGATTTTCTCCCAGGAGTCACTTATGCCCACTGCTCACAGACTCTCATTCCCCACATGCCAGTCCCACCCCAGGAGTATACACCTTCACTGTCACCAAGACAGTTCTTCGGCTGCTAACCTGCCTTGCCTTGGGATTCAGCAATAGACTAGACCGAAAGTCTCAGAGTTCTGTAGCAACTATAGGACCCCTTCCAGGAGTTCTTACTTCCTCAACACAATCTCTCACCTGGAGAGAGTTGCTCACAGGTTTGGCAACCTGTTCTTGTGACCAATTCCAGCATAGTGAGGGCACAACAACAAGGCTCAACAACGTAGAGTCAACGACAACAATCTCACACAGTCAAGAACTACGCTGCCATAACAACCAACTGGGATAACACAACACGACCCAGACAAATTCGTGTTTCTCAATCATGCAAAATGGAACAGACTCACGGTTATGGTTTCGGGATTGCGTGAGGGTGCACAGAGATCTCACACATAGGCTTGAATTGTCCAGGTAAGGGATCTGAAAACAAAACCAGACAGAGGTTGATCATGGGCAGTCACGAGTTCAGACGAAGGATGGCGAATTGGAAGGTACAACCCCCGGACTCAGGTGATGGCTGGAGAAAAATGCAGAACTCCCAACACGGCTTATTCCTATGGTTTTAACTGCATGCGCCTTGGTCGACACATGTCGCCCATGAAGCTGCATGCGCTCCATCAGCATGCGTTCCTCTCCAGTAACTTAGGACAAAACATATACATTTACACATTACTTTGGAATAATAATAAATTATTATTTCCAAGGGCTTAAGCCCCCAATCTTAGCCCCTCTTTCTTACCTTTCAGCCCCATCTCCCTTACCCAGGATTTGTGGAAGCTTAGTCCCCCATCACTCATTCATCGTGGTCGGTCCACAGTCAGAGATGTTTATCTTTTATTATTACATGTACAAAATCAAGCTCCTGTCCTTTAACACTTAGGCTCTCCGGCCTAATAAACACATAAGCTTATCAGCTTATCAATACTCGGCTCACCAGCCTACAAAGCATGATTTACAAAACATGATTACAACAGGGCTCATCCTTTGGGATATTACAATCCCCTCCCCTTATTTTTGCACTGTCCTTAGTTCAACTTTCACACAGCATTCGCAGGATTTTCAAAATCTTCAAAAAGATGTGGGTATTCTACCTGCGTAGCATGCTCATGCTCCCATGTCGCGTCCTCAGGACCGTACCAGGTCCATTGGACCTTTACAAGCCCTACAACTCAATTCCGGAGCTGTTTTCTTTTCCTGTCCAATATGCACACAGGATGCACTTGCAGGACACCTTCTTGCTCCACCTGAATCACATTCCAATCGATAACATGATTAGCATCAAGTATATATTTCTTAAGCAATGAAACATGAAACACATTATGTACAGTCATGGATGCAGGCAATGCAAGCATATATGCAACTGGCCCAATCCTTCCTAGGATTTCAAATGGCCCACAAAATCTGGTTTCCAACTTGGCACAGTTTCCCAGCCTTAGGGAACTTCTGTTAACTTTCACTTTCAGGAAAACATGGTCACCCACTTTAAACTCCCTATGGGTTCTGTTTTTATCATCATAACTTTTCTGCCTGTCCTCGGCAACTTTCAAATTCTGCTTAATTTTTAGCATTTTCTCTTCCATTTCATTGAGCAACTCTAGCCCAACTATTGCTCTATCAGTTGGATTATCCCAGCTTACTGGAGTATTGCACTTTCTGCCATAAAGTGATTCAAATGGGCTCATCTTCAACGATGCTCGATACCCATTGTTGTAGGCGAATTCTACCAAGTGCAGGTAGTCTTCCCATTTCGATGGTTTGTCCATCACATACATTCTTAGTATGTCTTCTATCACTCGATTCACCCGCTTTGTCTGCCCATCTGACTTAGGATGGTAGGTTGTACTGAAATTCAGATTCGTTCTAAATCCCTTGAATAACCCCTTCCAGAAATTTGAGGTAAATTTCGGGTCTCTGTCAGACACAATTGTCTTGGTAATTCCATGCAATCGTGCCACTTCCTTCATAAAAATATCAGCAACATCTGTTGCCTTATGAGTAGTCTTTAGTGGAATAAAATGGACAGCTTTCGTAAGCTTGCCCACCACCACCATGATTGAGTCATGTTGCTTGCCTGTTCTGGGCAATCCCGTGATGAAATCCATTATCACCACTTCCCACTTCCACTCAGGAATGGGTAAAGGCTGCAACAACCCTACTGGGTTCCTATGCTCAAATTTAACCTTCTGTCACTCCATACATCTAGCGATGTATTCAACAATCTATTTCTTCATACCTAGCCAGAAATAATGGTTCTTGACTGCTGCCACAGTTTTCTGATATCCAGGGTGCCCTGCATAAGGAACATTATGCATTTCATGCAAAATTATACTTTTCAAGTTTTGGACATTAGGTACATAAATTTTGTTCTTGTACATAATTATTCCATCAACCCCTAGTTTATAAATCTCCACTTTCTGTGGCATCTTACCTTGTTGTAGCTTTGCTACCAAATTTCTGTACTGCAAATTTGTATTTGCAGCCTCCAAAATTCTTCCCTTTATATCAATTTGGTACATGCTAATGGATGTAGCATGTAAGCTATGCACCTTTCTGCTGAGTGCATCAACCACCTTGTTTTCCTTCCCTTTGATATGCTTGATATCAAAGTCGTATTCACACAGAAACTCCAGCCACCTACTCTGCCTAGCGTTTAGGGTGGGCTGGTCAAACAAGTATTTCAAACCATTGTGGTCTGTTCTCAATTCAAATCTCCTCTGCATGAGGTAATGTCTCCATTTCCTCAGAGGGTGAATGATTGCTGCCAACTCCAAATCGTGAGTGGCATAATTATTTTTGTGCTCTTTCAGCTTCCTGGACTCATAACAGATTACGAATCCATTATGGTTGAGGACTCCTCCCAGCCCTTCCTTACACGCATCGGTGCATACCACAAAATCTTCATTTGGGTCTGCAATCCTCAGGATTGGAGCTCTGGTTAATATTTGCTTCAATTGTTGGAAGCTTCTCTCACAATCCTCTGTCCACAGAAACTTCTTCTCCTTCCTTTGCAAAGAAGTGATAGGGTGAGCTATCCTCGAGAACCATGCGATAAACCTTCTATAATAGCCCGCTAGACCCATAAAGGATCTAACTTCCACCACATTCCTTGGCACTGACCATTCTCTGATGGCCTCAACCTTCTCAGGATCCACGACGATCCCTTCTTCTGAAATAATATGCTCCAAATAATGGATTTGTTCCTGATAAAATGAACATTTGCTCAACTTGTAATACAATTGATGCTCTCTTAACACTTGCAGCACCATCCTCAAGTGTTGTTCATGCTCTTCCTCTGACTTGGAATACACCATAATGTCATCCAGGAAGACTATGACAAACTTGTCTAGATAGTTCTTGAACACACCATTCATCAAGAACATAAAAATAACAGATGCGTTCAACAGCCCAAACGACACCACTGTGAACTTGTAATGACCATACCTTGTTCTAAAGGCAGTCTTGTTGATGTATTCATCCTTGATTCTTACCTGGTGATATCCTGATCTGAGATCTATCTTCGAAAATATCTTCGCATCCTTCAACTGATCAAAGAGGTCATCAATCCTCGGCAGAGGGTACTTGTTCTTGAAAGTTACTTTGTTCAATTGCCAGAAATCAATGCACAACCTCAACATTCCATCCTTCTTCTTCACGAGTAGAACCAGGGCACCCCAAGGCGACACGCTTGGGAGAATGTACCCCTTCCTCAGAAGCTCTTCAAGCTGCAACTGAAGTTCTTTCATCTCTTGTGTGCTCATTCTATAAGGAGATTTCGACACTAGAGCTGCTCTAGGCATAAAATTTACAGAGAAATCGATATCTCTCTTAGGAGGTAGTCCGAGTACCTCCTGAAATACATCTTCAAACTCTTTTAGTACCGCATGGTCTCCAATCTTTGAGACCTCATCCTTAGATGCTTCCTCCATATGGGTTGCAAACAATTGACAACCTTTTCTGTAGCATTTCTTCAGTTGTAATGCTGAAATTTATCTGACAACTACAGCTCTGGGAATTCCTTGGACTGTTTTCTGATTCCCCTCCTCGTCCAAAAAAGTAAATGCCTTGTTACGACAGTCCAGGAGGGCATGGTGTTGGTCCAACTAGTCCATCCTAATTAAACAGTCATAAGAGCCTAAAGGCAGAATATTCAATTCAGCCTTCGTGCTCAATCCTTTCATGTCCACAGGACATGACTTAACCAACTCAGTGACTTTTCTCTTGGTTCTTGTAGCCGACTGCACTAACCAAGACTTTTCATGTTTGCTTCTTGATAAATGCAAACCTTCCACCACTCTAGGATCTATATAACTATGGCTAGCCCCTGAATCAATTAAAACAATAAGTGGTCGGTTGTTAATCATACCTTCCACTTCAATCATGTGCGATTGAAATTCAACTTGCTTGTTGTCCAGGGCTGCGTAGAGCCTTGGCATTCTACTGCCCATGTCCTCCACTGTTTTAGCTTTCTGAACATTGTGGGCGGCTCTCGCTTTATCATTTCTATGGGGGAAATCTTTGTACCTATGGTTTCCTTTACAACCCCAAGACTCCATTGGTGTCTGCCTTGGCAATTGACCACCCACTTCAACCTTTCTGGGCTCTCTAAAAGATGGTTGTCCCTGAGGACTGTTTTTGAAAAAGGGAGGCTTGTTTCCCTTCTGCCTCTGTTCCTTCTTGAACTTATTCTTGTCTTCCCAAGCCTTCTGGAAGGTAGGTTTTTCTCTCTATTGTTCATATAAAACTTTCGCTCTTCTTATTGTTTCTTCCATAGACTTAGGGTCATCATACTGAATCTTGTCACCAATAGAAGGTGATAATCCACTTAGATACCTCTGAATCTTGACAGTCTCCTCCTTGATGAACGGAACATACTTCAGCAGTTCCAAAAATCTTTGCTCGTATTCATCAATGGTCATGCTACCTAGCTTGAGTTCAAAGAACTCTTTCATCTTTCTGTCATAATATCTTTTAGTCAAATATTTCTTCTCGAAATACCTCTTGAATTCCTTCCTAGTGATATCTTTCTCTCTAATGTGTTGCACTTGCACAAGCTGATCCCACCACATGCATGCTTTTCCTTTTAGTTGATACATCACAATTTTTCCTTCAGCATGAGAGGAATAATTCTGCAATTGGAAGTACTTCCTCATGCCTAGCAACCATGTCTCGACATCTTCTTCCTTCTGGTGTTCTCCATCAAACATGGGAGGCTTAATCTTATTCATTTCTCCTTTTAGTTCATCCACTCCAGACCTCCTATGCTTTTTGGTAGGAGATAGGCTTGAACTACCACATGTTTCTTTACTGGAATGCTTTGGGGAGCAACGACGATGTACACTAACAATCCTTGATATTCTTTTCTCCTCAGGGGTCTTGCGAATCCATGTTTTGCTTATGTCGCTCTCTTTTTCCAATTTATTTTCGATCCTATCCAGGCTCCGCAACAACTTCAAGTTGAATTCACCCTGTTTATCTTGAGTTTTCTTGAGCCTTCTGCTATCATCTCGGTGAGCCTAGGCATCTTTCTGCAATCTTTCAATGATTTTCATCATATGCCCTTCCTTATCCATCTCCTTTTTATGCCCATTGGATTTTGATCCTTTGAATCCCAAGTTGACATCCATTCCTTTTCTTTTGTTCTTTGAACTGGAGGCAATTCGCACCTCTTCCATTTCTTTACACTCGGCGGCAACTTTGACCAGTTCTTTCCCTCGTCAAATTCTGCAATCACAATGTGCAGACAACCAGAATTTGTCAGGTCATATTTCCTTAACAAATTCCACACATTCAAAACCAACTCGATTCTAGGAAAACATTTTGATTTCATGAATCTTTTGAGCTCTACTCGGCTCTGTACCATTCGGGCGATAGCCCCCCCTTTCTTAGTCCCCAACCCATGCGATCACGGGCTGTGACCAAACGCTAGATCATTATCTCTCAAGTTATGGTTACCGAACTCGCGACATCGGGTGGATTAATGGTCCATGTGTACACGACATCCAATGGTTGGAACCCACTGTGGTCCTTCGCTCATCGAAGTTTCGGGACTTCGGACCTCGGTGGTTCCCACACTTATTTCCTCCAAATATTCCGACATCCGAAATTTCGATTTACTTTATCCCCTTCGGGTCCACGTCACACAGTTGTTTCCAACAACCACGGTGGCACGTGGCACGCTTAGGAGGGTCCACGTCACCTTCAACGACGTCATCGGGTCCTACCACGTTCACTTTTCTTTTCGGGAGTTTGGGTTTCGGGAGTTTGTGCGTCCGCACATTTCGCTTTTTTTTCGATAGCTGAAATTGCGAAATTGTGATTTAGTTTCCATTTGATCCAACGGTCAAGTTTTCTTCCTCTGATCTACAGTGTAGATCGTTTTGGGACTTCAGATTTTTGGGCATCGGGAGTTCGTGCATCAACACATCTTTCTTTTTCCGATAGACGAAATCGTGATCTGCTCCTTCGCTTGATTCTACAGTTAAGCTCTTTCCTTGCAATGTACGATGTAGATCTTTTCGGGGCTTTGAAGTTTCGAGCATCGGGAGTTCGTGCCTCAGCACATCTCGCTTTTCTCGATATTTGAATCCCCGAAAGGATTCCAGGATAAATCTCCTACACCTTCTCCAGATCTGATGGTCGTGAGGGATCTCCTTTCCTCCCGACCAGATGCAATGGCTCCAACACTTCGTGCGTTGGGCTCTCTCTCTCTCTCTCTCTGTGGCTAAATACCACACCGAACGCAGTTTTGTAACACAACGAAGCAACCCCTTGGAACTCAGAAATAATCTAAGGTTCGAAATTAGTCCCTCCAGACACAATTTCTACCCGAAACCTCGGGTCCAATGGCCCCTTATCTGGCCCATCCAGGCTCAGCGTTGAAAACCTCAGCTCTGATACCAAAATGTAACATCCACGACCCTCCAAAGGTCGGGCAATGATACCAACACTTATGACTTTATCCCTTTAAAGCTTTGATACCAAAATGTAACATCCCTGACCCTCCAAAGACCAGGCAATGCTACCAACACTTATGACTTTAGCCCTTTAAAAGCTCTGATACAAATGTAACATCCTATGGGTTGACCTACGGGCTGTCAACCCACGTCAGGAGTAATGCTACTGCGGAATAACAATTATATAACATGCATTTAAATAAATTCAATACATTAACACAGAGTAAGCACATGATTACTGCTAGCATATATAATCCATGGCATTAACAATAATTCATATGCACAACAGTAAACATCATCGCAACGGAATACATAATAATATTGCAAGCATCACAGACATGCATTTAAAAGCTGAATTTAAACACATGCATATACATATCTTTGAAACTAGATGTAATTCACCAACTGCGTGCAGACCTTCCACGAACCTCCCAGCCTTAGACCTCGTTGCTTGTCACTCTCAACAGTAGGTCACCCCCGAGCTGGGACTAAGCTCCACCAGGCAGGGAATCCTAGGCTAGGCAAGGTCAACGGGAAGACACCCAGTTACAGAGGAAGGATTTTCTCCCAGGAGTCACTTATGCCCACTGCTCACAGACTCTCATTCCCCTCATGCCTGTCCCACCCCAGGAGTATACACCTTCACTGTCACCAAGACAGTCCTTCGGCTGCTAACCTCCCTTTCCTTGGGCTTCAACAACAGACCGGACCAGAATTCTCAGAGTTCTGTAGCAACTACAGGACCCCTTCCAAGAGTTCTTACTTCCTCAGCACAATCTCTCAACTGGAGAGAGTTTCTCACAGGTTTGGCAACCTATTCTTGTGACCAATTCCAGCACAGTGAGGACACAACAACAAGGCTCAACAACGCACAGTCAATGGAAACAACCTCACACGATCATGAAATACGTTGCCACAACAACCCACTGGGATAACACAACACGACCCATGCAAATTCGGGTTTCTCAATCATGCAACACGGAATGGACTCACAGTTATGGTTTCGGGATTGCGTAAGGGTGCACAGAGATCTCACACACATGCTTGAACTGTCTAGGTAAGGGATCTAAAAAAAACACCAAACAGAGGTCGATCATGGACAGTCACGAGTTCAGACGGAGGATGGCGAATTGGAAGGTTCAACCCCCAGACTCAAGTGATGGTTGGAGAAAAATGAAGAACTCCCAACACGGCTTATTCCTATGGTTTTAACTGCATGCGCCTGGGTCGACACATGTCGCCCATGAAGCTGCATGCGCTCCATCATCATGCGTTCCTCTCCAGGAACTTAGGACAAAACATATACATTTACACAGTACTTTGGAATAATAATAAATTATTATTCCCAAGGGCTTAAGCCCCCAAGATTAGCCCCTCTTTCTTACCTTCCAGGCCCCTCTTTATTACCTTACCCAGGCTTTGTGGAATCTTAGTCCCCCATCACTCATTCATCGTGGTCGGTCCACACGCAGAGATGTTTATCTTTTATTAATAATGTGCATAATTACATGTACAAAATCAGGCTCCTGGCCTTTAACACTTATTCTCTCTAGCCTAATAAACACATAAGCCTATCAACTTATCAACACTCGACTCACTAGCCTACAAAGCATGATTTACAAAACATGATTACGACAGGGCTCGTCCTTTGGGATATTACACTCTCAACCACTAGCCAAATTTTACTCCTCTTCTCTGCAACTTATCCAACTTCTTCAGTTGTGCTTTTGTGATTCCCTTCTCTTCAATCTCTTTACTCACCATTTCATCTTCTTAGCAAACCCCCCTTATCCTATTCAATCACCACTTTTTAGATAGTTAACCTCGCTTTAAAACCCACTATGTTCTCTCTTGAAGTTATGCCTCCTCCATGGTACCTTCTTCCCTTAACTAATCATTCCTCTAGTTCCATTCCGGGTCACCCCTAAGTGCAAGTCCTTATGCTACCATGATTAATGGGTTAAAAGGCATATAGTATTCTCATGCCAAAAACATCTTTACCCAAGTTGAGATTTCTTTCACCAACCTCCGACAAGCTCCCTTCTTGAATTGTTCCTCTACTCATAAAAAATATTGGTTGAATTTAGCTGTGAATTCAATGATGTATCCTTCTATTGTGCTTTTGAC
>SNQJ01S0033796.1:39991-83230 GCA_010110895.2 Picea sitchensis
CTAACCACAACACCTTAGGTAGAGTAGAAAGTATCCAAACAAGCAAGAGCACCATCAACAAAATATTTATTTGCTCTAACCTAGAGAAGAGAATTAGAGCATAAAGTATCCAGATGAGCAAGGGAACCATCAACAAAATATTTTGTTTCTCTAACCTAGAGAAAAGAATTATAATCAAAGTGATTATTAACCATCTCAAAACCATCAAAGAGAAGAATACCAAGTATCTACCTCACAATACAAGTGGCTTCCAACAAATAACCCAGAGCATATGAAGTCAAGATATAGAAATATGGAGCCAGAGTAGTGTAGATCTCTTCCCTTAAAAAATCTATATCCAACCTATCCCTATCATTGCATCAAAACTTATGGGGTACAACCCTGCAAAAAGCATCTCTAGCGACCACCACTCCATCTCTTAGAGTATAAGAAGAAAAAACAATAGAAAAATGTGAACTAAACATACCTCCATATCCAGAAGGATCCTCAACAAGAGATCCATCCACCCAACATAGTCCAAGCACATTTTCCACCTATACCTTTCGCTTAAGAAAATCAAAGTGTAACATGGATCCCTCATTCCCCTTGGATCAACTCAATATGGAAATATACCTAAGAACCCCTAGTAATATAGTCTTTAACATGAAGAACATCCATCTCCAACTTTGTGGCCTCTTCCTGAAGAGTCACATTGTGAAGATCTTCCTTAAGAAAGGATCGAATCTACTCCAAGTGCTATTGAGCCACTATCCTTACTCCTCTTTCGAGATATCATTCTATCCCAACCTCTCATGAAATTCATAGTGTATAAAATAGTAGCCTCCCACCAGAGAAACCACCCCATATCCCCAACCATCTAAGGGGAGAGATTCCAAAACCTCTGAATGAGGACTTAGAAGTCCTTCAACTCTAAATGAGAAACATTCAGTTTGAGAAAGGAAGGAGGAGACAAATCAATAGTGTGATCAAGGGAGATCATAGTCTACATTGAAACATGATTTAAGCCTATCACATCCATAAGTGAATCAACTGGTTGAATCTTTCTTGAAAAAGGCATACCCTCATGAGGACCATAAAAGTGATCCAACCATAATTGAACCCTATATTGACCCCCATGATAGTTGGAGCAAGTGAACTAATTATCATAGTCAAGCCCTTTGTTTTCCAATCGAGGTCAAAGATCCAAAGTGAGTCCTTACACCTACACAAAGACCTCTTCTTTGAATGACCAACCATAGACCTTGCACCTCCACATCTATCTACCTCCCACCTCACCATATTAAAATCACTATCAATAGTCCACTCCATAGCTGAAAGAGATATCGTGATCCAATTCCAAAGCTTACTATGCTCCAAACTCATATTAGGAGCATATATTTCATAAAAACTAAGCACTTTGATACTAAATCAACAAGGTCACCCATACACAACAAAACTCTGAATTTGACCTAGAAGCAACCAAACTCTACAGAGAGAATGAAAGGGAAACAACCACTCCCTTAACAATGTTTTAAGGCTCGAAAAGGATTGTTCCAACAATCACTCATCATGTTTTGAAGCTCAAATCCAGTCGATTTGAACTCCTACAACAAGACCACATCCGACCAAAATTGCTACAAAATGCCTCGCCTAAACATCTTGGGACTGAGAAGTGTCATGCCATGAACATTCCAGGATAACAAGGGAAATTTCATTCCAAAGGAAGATGAAAGCCAGAGTTATTGTACCGATTTTCTATCTCAAATCCATCTAATCCTGGAGTGCAATGATCATGTCAAATGGACCATTGCATCCTTATATGAATTCATTTATGGCTTGGTACTAATATCCTCCACGATTCTATCCATACGAGCAGGAGAGGAAACCACCTNCGATTTTCTATCTCAAATCCATCTAATCCTGGAGTGCAATGATCATGTCAAATGGACCATTGCATCCTTATATGAATTCATTTATGGCTTGGTACTAATATCCTCCACGATTCTATCCATACGAGCAGGAGAGGAAACCACCTTCTGCTTATTTGTCTTGATCTGCCATCAATACTCAATATCCATGCCACTGGGACCAAAAGAAGTAGACGCATTCAAGATCACCAATCGAGTGTTCCTAGGCACCCTAGCTAATCCCACCACCAAAGAAGACTCACTACCCCGAGGTTGCTTAACTAGGCCATTGGGGGCCTTAGACGAGCCAATTGACTTGACACCACAGATACCACTAGAACTTCCCCCCGTTGCCCATGAACCACTAGCACTTGCACCACCATAACCCAAACCTCATGAACCACCCAAGCCTAGAACACTTGAACTTGCACCCGCTAAAGAGGAGCCACCCCTACTTGATCCAACTGTTGGAAAGGGGCCTACAACACCAATTGTGAAACTTGGATCCATTGAAGTGCCATCGGTCCTCAGACCCTTGGAAGAAGGGGGACCCACAACACCACCCTCACTTGTGACTTCCCCTAGCTTGGGCTTGCAAAGAGGGTAATCTTGAATCAAATGGTCGCGTGCATGACATGAAAAGTAGGCATTTGATAGATTAAGATATTGAATCTTCTATTGGCACACACTATCAATAGTACAAACATAGATAAAAGGGGGAAGTTTGTGCTTCAGATCTACCTCCACCCATACACGAGGGTTTGGTCGAAACAAGTTCCAACGACCATATACAATGAGCGATTTTCCAAACCAATGAGCAAAAAGATCAACAAAGAGGCATAAGTCAACAAGCATGGTGGGAAACTCTAGCCATAGGCTATAATCAACATACCTACTATCTTCAGGATTGAAATTCACCTATTGGGATTGAACATAGGCAAGGTTACCAACAATATTCCAAGTGCCAAACTGCAACACATGGATTGAAGGATTTTGAATTTGGAACAACATATGAAACCAAAGAGGGAGTAGAGGAGGAGCCTCTACCACCTCCCTTAATAGGTTCCATAGGAGGAATTGGCGTTGAAAATCGTAGTTCAGTGTTGTGCTTCATACACATATTTGATGGATAGAAACATATTAAGATTAGAGATAATACATGGATATTAAAAATTGATGGCATTAAGAGAAAAATGGGGGTGGGATTTGATTCAATTATATGTGCATGAATAATCCATTGCAAGCCTCACAAGTTCAATTACCACCTCTAGGTGGGATCATGGTTGCCTTAAGGGACTAATAAATACCTCATGAAAATTAAACCTTGGTTGCTTTGACACAATTTACAGTTAGAAATATTTTTGATTGGGGAGAATTTTTTTTACAGCTGCACATATAGATACGCAGAAGTATTTGCAAACATGGTAAATGTTTCTTTCACACACATATATTATTACTGTTAAATTTTCAACTTATCCATCATTTTGATTGTTTTAGGAATTCAGTGGACATCTCACACAACCAGTTTTTAAAATTGTCAGTATATAATGGTTAAAACGAGAGAAAATGGGTAAATACCCACTGTACCCTACCCGAATTTCGAGATGCATACTAGAGGGAATTCCACACAGTTTAAACTTATCGTTCCTCGCCAGGAAACGTAAAAAGAGATTGTTAGATGACTGTGCCACTGTTGTGAACCCATATGAAACTGGTCTCGTAAATTTTTTGTTATATCAAAATGGGGATGTAGCTCAAACGGTAGAGCGCTCGCTTTGCATGCGAGAGGTACGGGGTTCGATACCCCGCATCTCCATGATGTTCTTTTAACTTAATTCAAACTGTACAGCTGGGTAAGTAATCGATCACTCTGTCCAAATTAGAATATGGCAAACAAACTAATTTAGTTATTCTGCCAAGTGTATGGAGTTTATAGTAAGTGTTTGGGGTTTACCCGTGAGCGTTCGAACCTCTCAGGCGACGTCAAAATCAAAATTAGGTAAGTCATCAAATTCCTTTCCTAAAACTGAGATCATTTCTATCCACACATCTAAAGGCACTACATTGAAATCTATTTCCTCAATGTAATCTTAGAGATAGAAAAAATTATCTTGCATTTGGATTGGGAATATTAATCCTTATTCTTAGTAAGCTTGCATTTGGATTGGGAATATTAATCCTTATTCTTAGTAAGCAACCTAAGGAGTTTAAAGGTTGAAAATGCACAATTGTGATCACTTATGTTTCTTTACAATTTGTTGTAATATAAGGGATTACAATGCAATTTAGTTATTGATAGTGCAACAATAAACCATATTATACAATCTGCATCTTACAAAGGCATACACAAATATATGGAGAGAGAGAACCACTGGTAAGTAGTCCTTATTGCTCCTTAATATTTATCTTTTATTACAATGACATGATGATACATGTTTATATTGTTTCAAATAGGGAGGTAGTTATAACTACTATAACTATCTCTATTAGTCAACCTGAATAATCATTCAATTGACTTCAATGCTTAGTTGACTCATACAAACATAAATTTTAGTTGATTCATCAACCTAATCGACTAGTTAACTAAAGCTCCTGCAACACTACCACTTCTAAGATGAAATCTTGTACACTAACATTATCAAAATCTATGGTCACAAGCTCCTTCTTAATCTAGATTATAACGAAGAACAACTTTTCATGCTTAATTGAAAAATAATTGACATCAAGCAAATGTCTTCGATTACAAATTTAGGGGATAATTATTTCTCTATGTAGACTTTTGACAGTTCTTTGAACACAGTCTCCACCAATCTTCTTTCAAATGTCTTATCAACTTGTAATACTTACATAAAGTAATTTTCTTCCTTAGCACATTTCTATATCCTTCCATAAGTTATTTGGTTGAGTATTTGTTATAGTACATTGCCCCATTGAATGACTTATTTGGCATGCCATCCTCAACAACAATCTTATTCCCTTCATTGGAAGTAATGTCAAGAACAATGTTTGTCTTTCTCTAACTTTTTTTCACCTCTCCTAGAATTTCCTTGCGATAAGAATCATTCAATAAGTAGATGTCATACATTTTAAGCTCTTTTTGAATTTAAGAAATTAATTTTCCAATTAACTCTATGATCGATTTTGCATCTTCGCCCATCACTATGCTTCATATGATATAATTGTTGAATTCTTGGACATAGGTTGTGTCTATCTATTGATTTGACTTTAACATGTGTATCTCCATTTTTGTTAATGTTTCTCCTTCGAGTGGTTTCTAGGATAGAAAGTTTCCTTGATAACTATTTTGAACTCGTCTCACATCAGTGCAAGTAGCACTCAATGTTTATTTTCTCACATAAATTCTCCCACCATAACAAAGTTTTTGCATTCACAACTTTGTCTTTATATGTATGTTGTTGCACCTTATAATAGAAATTGAGTCGTTAATGGTCATCAAATTGCAGAGCATCCATATGACGATCACAACTTTGTCTTTATATGTATGTTGTTGCACCTTATAATGATGCCATTAGGTGTAGGTGTATAATGTTATAATGGTAGCCTCAATTATGATGCCATTAGGTGTATAATCTAATGAAGGGAAGGTAAAATAGATTATCTCTCACATGTTCACACACACACACAATTTAAGAAGAAGAAGAGACAAAGTTATGTAGTTAGATTTGTCATGATTGTGTGACTTATGTGAGCAAACTATTGAGTTGTTGAATTGTGCATAGNAAGGGAAGGTAAAATAGATTATCTCTCACATGTTCACACACACACACAATTTAAGAAGAAGAAGAGACAAAGTTATGTAGTTAGATTTGTCATGATTGTGTGACTTATGTGAGCAAACTATTGAGTTGTTGAATTGTGCATAGTATTTGATTTTAGTTAAGATTTGTCAACATACTTGCCTGAATTGTTTTTGAACGCCACCCTCATTTGATCATCCTAGAAAATTAGATGAAAGTGAAAGGCCTTAGCCATAAAGGTACATATTTTGGGACATCTTCCTCAAGGTTAAAGTTTAATGATCACCTACTCAATTACATCCCACATGATCTATGTAGTATGCTTTGTTGCAAAAGATAAGATCATTTTTATCCTTTAGATAAAAAAGAAAGGTTGTGTACCCTTAGCTGCCAAAAATATATGGTACTTGTTTCTATGCGATCGAGATTTGACTCTTTTAGTGTTCTATAACCTTGTACTCTAGGCTATCAAGGCTATTTAAGAAAAAATAGGTGCTTTCTTCACGACTTGTCGACAAAATTGTTAGAGTTAGGAATCTGTTCCATGTTCTTAATAGATCTTCCTCCATCTAGTTCTTTTCAATCACCTATGTATACAGTACAAGTAAGAAGAAGGAAGAAATTCGAGTGACATTATTTAGTTGGGAGTGGATTCTTTCAAAAATATTTTACAAAGAAGAAAGTTAGGTGACGATAGTTGAGGTTGTTGAGATGACTACTTTCTTTCCAAGCATTGTGAATGAAGAGGACATTCAGAGCTTGTTCAAAGAAGTTTCTAAGGATGAACTTCAATTGGTTATGCATAGTTTTCAAAAGAATAAGAGCACCAGGCTAGACAAGTGACCTATTGAATTGTTTTTGGGCTTTAATCAGATTTTGGAGGAAGACTTATCGAGGGAAATCAATGAATCTAAATTTTCTGGAAGGATGCTAGCAACTTTCAACTCTACTTTCATAGTGTTGATTCTAAAGGATGATAGTCCTATTTATTTTGATTAGTACATGCCCATATACATATGCAATTGCATTTATAAAATTATTTCAAAAGTTATTGCTTTAAGAGTCAAGAAGTTGTTATTGCAATCTATCTTAAATAAGTAATTTGGGTTTTTGTTAGGCATGAAGATCCATAAGGCCATAGGGGTATCCTAAGAGGGGATTCACTCAATAAAAACAAATAAGTGTTATTCTATGGTTATTAAATTAGATCTTTCTAAAGCTTATGATAGGGCATCTTATTTGTATACAAGGATGATGTTGATCCATTTGGGATTTAATGTTCATTTTGTCATTGGGTAATGAGTTGTGTAACCTTTGCTTCATTTGCTATATTAATTAATAGCTTCAATATTCTTCCATCATTTGCTATATTAATTAATAGTTTCAATATTCTATCAGCCTAGCAGAGGGATACCCTCTTTTATTCCTAATTGTTGATAAGGGCTTAAGAAAAGCACTTATTGAGGAAAAAAGAGATGGTTCTTTCAAAGAAATCAAAATTGGCAATAACATCTCTTTATCCCATCTTTTTATTTGTTGATTATATATTACTATTTTGTGATGGTTCAAGGAAAGGTTCCCTCAAGCTTAGAGAGTTGTTAGATCTTTACTATAAAGCTACACGTATGCTAATCAATGTTCATAAGTCATCAATATCCTTTTTTGGCTTACCTGAATAGGAGATTAGGCATTTTACTTCATTATTTCCTTTTGAAAAAATTGACATTGAGAATGGTTTGAAGTATTTAGGGTTGTATCTTAAGCCAAATGCATATGAGAAAAATAATTGAAGTTTGCTTATTGCTAAGGTGGAAAAACAATTATATATTTGGTGCAATCATTGGTTGTCTCCGAGAGGTAGACTCATTTTAGTCAAATATGTTCTTGAAGCAATTTTTGTATATTGGATGTCATTAGCTTTCATTCCAAAGGGGGTTTTAGAAAAGATTGGGGAATTGACCTTCAAATTCTTGCAGTCTGGAAGTAAAGAGAAAAAAGGGATTGTTTGGGTTACATGGAATTATATTGCAATTCCAAAAGGCCAAGGAGGTTGGGTTATTAAAAACAACCACCTTTTCAGTAAGCCTTTGGCTACAATATGTGTTTGGAGGCTGATTGAAGGAAAGGGTCTTTTGTGCCAAATCATAACTCAAGAGCATATGTTACCGGATTTGGTGGAAGATTGGATAAGGAATCCAATTAAAAAATGGAATAATGCTTCTATTATTTGGAAAGCAATGGTTTTAACTTTTCCTGTAATTATTCATTGTCTTATTTGGAGGGTTGGAAATGGGATGAGAGCGAGGATTGGATCTGACCCTTGGGTTGGGAGTGGTGAGGGGTATAGATAGTCTAATAGTTTGTTTCAGAATCTCAATAGAAGTGGTTATTTTTTTCTTAATCAAGTTGCCTATCAAAAAATAACTATTAAAAGGAGGCAAGAGTGGAAACTTGCTACCATGATTGGGTTGGAAGGTAGCGATGGTATTGACTGGGAGAGATATATCACAATGTTAAGGTCGATTCATATGAGGATTAAGGAAGAGGAGGATGAGTTCATATGGGGAAAAAATCTAGCCAAAGGAGTATACCCTCCAAAATAAGGATATCAATGATTAAGTATTTTAGTTGGGGTAGAGGATATGGTCTAGTGGTGGAAGGGTATTTAGAAGTTAAATTGCCCCTTAAAATCCTATATATTTATGTTATTATCCCTAGAAAAAAGGTCCTCACATGGGATATATTGTAAAAAAAGAGGTAATCATGGTCTGAGCTAGTGTATTTTGTGTAAGGAATATGATGATTCCATTGTTCATTTGCTAATGTTTTGTCCTTTTGCAATCCAGGTATGGAAGGATTTAGAAAGATGTACAGGCTTAAGGGAGATATGGGGTGGTATTTCTGTTGATGATGGTTTACAAAAGTGGTGTAGAAATCTAGATGTTAAGAAATATAAATATTTTCCTCTGTTAGTTGCTTGGGGAATATGGACGACATGTAATGTTTAGATATTTGAAGGCATATATATTCCTACCATCCAATGTGTTGTTCAAAGTTTGTATATCCTAGAGGGTTTTGATCAATTATCAAAGGAAAAACCTCAAAGAGCGTTTAGAGATGCATAGATTGATAAAAGTGGTGCATGGGACTTATTTGATGGTGCAAGTCAAGGGGACCCCCTATTAGTGGTGCAAGAGGTGTTTTATATTTATATAATGATCATATTTTAAAGTTCAAGGATGGATTGGGAAGAGGCACTAATATTTTAGCTGAACCAATGGCCTTTAAGCTATGAATAATGTAAGCAGTTGAAAAGGTGCCTAAAAAATTCAAAATTTTGGAGATGGTATTGTAGTTGTTAACTAGATGAATGAGATTTAAAATCTAGAAAATTTCACTTTGAGGCCAATAATTGAGGAAGTTCAATTGGCTTGTTCAATTTTTAACAATATTTATTTTCATCATGTTTAGAGAGAAAAAAATATGAATGTTGATGGTCTCTCAAAGGTTGGATTGCATTTGGATGCAGGGGTTTGGCACATTCTTGAGAGTTTGTGGTTGGCCATACTTTTGAATTCTTTCACCCCACTTTTTATTAGTTCATATGTTGGGTAGTCCCTTTTTTCTCTAAGGTTCTAGGGGATGTTACAAGGGTTTTATATTTTGTTATGAGTGATCTGTGAGGAGATATTGGATATTGTGTGATTTTTGTTTTGGAGGTCTAGTTCCGATGGACTTGTAAGAGTAAGTTACTATGTGAACTAATGATATGATATTTCCGTTGGAGAACATTTTGACATATAAATACGCACCTACAAAATGTAGTTTTATGTTTTATTATATAGAACAAAATTGTGTTTTTTTTTTTAGAAAAAAAAAAGTTATGAAGTTAGAGTTGTCATGATTATTATACTGCCTCCGGCAGTATATAGTATTCAATTTGTCTTGACTTTTGCATTAGTTGCACATTAAATTTTAAAAAAAAATTAGCCAAATCTAATGTTGAACCCAAGAAATAGAAAAAAACTATTTTTTATATAACAAAATAACTTTTTTGTAATATGTGATTCGTCAATAAGTTTCATGTCTTATTGTAAACTTCACATGGTTCGAGGTCTACAATTAATTGCAAAATTAAAATTATGTCATGTTGTTTATCTTGGTGTTTATGTAAATCGATTCGGCTTGTGCCACCTACTGTCATTTGATGTGCATAGCCACTCAATGACAAGAGCTTCATTCCACGGTCCTCTCACTTATGCCACCTTGTGACTTGTAACTTTGGAGACTCTGACACACAAATAATTGTCTTGTAGTTAATTATTTGATCGTCGGGAGGTATTGACGACGACAACATTATGCAGGATCGTATCATATATGTAGACATATATGTATCCCAAGTATTATTACATTTACAACCAAACCCATACTTTCTGACATCTTCCACTTCATCTCATTTTCGTTTCAACTTGATTCATTGTTCCACTTTTCAAAAGAATGTTTATATTTTCATACCATTGTAAACAAGATCTTAACTACAAACAATTATTATTTTGAGGAGGCAATATAAGCAACTTTGATGCACTTATTTGTATTATGTAAGTGTATTATTGAGTTGTCAATTGTGCATAGTGTGTCATGATATTCCGTTTGGTCATTTTGATGAATTTAGTGCACGATAACTTTTAACATGACCAATTAATCACAACACACTGCATTATAAGGATTTTAATGTGTGTGTGACACAACATTGTTTGCCACCTTGGTCATTGTAATGTGTGTCATGTGTTGATTCTGCTACATTATTTTACATTTTCATGATGCGTTTTTAGACTATACGCCTAGGTAAGTAATTGATCACTCTTTTCGATTGGGCAAGCAAACTAATTTTGTTCTCCTTCATAAAGGTTGACTGCAATTATTTCTCTGGATTAGGGGTCTAATTTGAATACCTGAGTCAATTCTATAGTGTTGGCCGAGTTGTGAAGGCGTGTGCTTACTAACTAGAGGAAGTTTCCCTGTGAGAGTTAGAATCTTTTAATGCAGTCATTGTTAATTTTAATTTTTTCTATTGTGTTTGCTTAAATGTTGTCACTGTCAATTTCAATTTCCCAAGCTTCAGGAACAGGCAACCAGATGAACCCGAATTTTAAGTATGCTTGGAAATAGCAATCATGCAAGGCCTCTCTTGCTCCTTTGAGAGATACACACCCAAATCTCGTTCAATTATGACCAAGAACTAACATTAGTTGGGGGATGTGAGGAGACTGAGGATCCAAAGAAGCAGAAAAGGAGAAGAGGAACTAGCAAGGGATTAAGAGAGGACTAAATGGCATGGAACAATGTACGTTGCTATAGGCCTTTTCCCCAAGGGTGAAATCAAATTCGGGAAAATCTTTAAACTTGTTTCTTAGAATTGTAGGGGTTTAGGAAGTAGAGTGAAATAAGATCATTTAAGTTTTTTTGGTCAAAATAAAAATTTCAATAGCTAAAATTGAGTGTCCTAACTGCATTACCAGTATTTGAATGGGGTCAAGGCTGAAAATGACAATGTTTACTATTGTGTTTTGGATTGTGGACCCTGCGAAGTAAAGCAATGCATATATATTCTTAAGTAATACAGAAATTAATCAATGGCTCATACACAGAATACTCAGAGATCTTTACCGGAAACCCTCAAACCTGGAAAACCTTTCTTTTTCATTATCTCGAATTTCACCATTCGCCATACAATATATACAATGTTTTTAGGTATTCCGTAGATACCAAAACCCTAATCCCTTAATCCGGGATTAATTTACAAATCAGCTAAAAATAGCAAAATACGCGCTAAAAATAGCAAATACAGCCCAAAAATTTGAGGCGTTGCCAGAACCCTAAACTTGACGTGCGGTGCAATTTACCTTGCGATGCAGAGTACCCCAAACCGACCCGTGATGCGGAATGCCGGCAGCTCAGCGTAACCAGGGGGCATACACGCTACAGGATAGGAAAGCAGAAATAGCAATGACTCTAGTTGAGTGCGGTGCGGTTATTTGCACCACACATGCAAAGAATATATACATACCCAACATTCTCCACTTGTTGTTTCTTTTGCATCCAGGTCCGGAGGGATTATACTGGGCGATCAATCAATTTTTGATGATGTTGTTACTCACACCGAGAACTTTTAAGTACTTCGGGCACAATCAATGAATCTGCTGACATTCTATTCAAAGTGTAGGCACTTCGGCAACACCTATTTTCCCTTTGGAACGCACCATCACAACCAAACCTCTGAATGTTGAAGGGGTTCTTTCCGGACTCCTTACCTCATGGCCGTTTGTATCCGTCAGTGAAGGTGATCGATTGACCGGGTAACATATTGTACTCGCGCCTGCGCGGAGGTGTCTAACCACGCGGTAGGCAGCGCTTCTAGATTTTCCATCGATTGTCCTGTTCATCGTTACGCAACTCCATTACGGAGTGTATGTAGGTAGTCTTATCTACGTATACCACCTTCACTGAGGAATTCAAATTCATTCCCGCATATCTCTCCGCCATTATCTGTTCTCAATGCAACATTTTCTTCTGCAATGGATTTTCTGCGAGCCTTAAATTCTTAAATTTATCAAATGTCTCAGTTCTTTCTTAGAAAATAAATCCATGTGGTCTGAATAATCATCTATGAATGAAACATACCTTGGATTTACCAAGGGATGCTTGCGGAGTGAGGTCCAAACACATCAACGTGTATCAACTCTACGGAATACTTTGCTCCTTGTAGCACCCGGATGGAATCTCGATTACATTTCATATGACACGTTTTCTTGAAAATCAAATCGAGTCTGTCCAGGACATACCTTCAATCAATACCTTTACCATGTGTGTTGAAGACCCTTTCAAACATATGCCCCAATCTGCTGATGCCCACAACATGTCTTCTTTTGGGGCGATTATTGGTCTTGTCTCCTTCATTTTACTGCGGGACAAGCAGAGCTGTTGCGCCGGTAGTACCGGTTGTCCCAACAGCATGCGAGTTCCCTAGCGAACTCTAGTAACACCATTGCTCTAAGTATCATCTTGCAGTGTATTTCAAATATAGTTCCTCTATCTGCATCATCCATTTGCTACGGATATACAAAGTCCACGGCTAGTTTTGGTCAGCGAACCAGGGAGAGTTCTAATCCTTTACATAATTTCAACAAACTTAACCCTTCCGTCCCAAGATGTTTGTGGGTCATCTCCCTAGGAATACATCACCACCATCATATTTTCATATTAAGAGAACCACTACCACATTGAGAGTCCTTATGGTATAGACTCTTCGGGTGAATAAACCCACCCATGGTGCATGTGTACTTGTGAATCTTGGAGTAAATACTTCTTCGATTGGAGACTTCACCTCCGTGGAAGAGGTACTATCTCTGCAGATCCCTTTTGGTTTCGCTTCTTCTTAGACGCAATCTTTCTTATAATGCCACATTTTACCACACTTCCGACATTTCCTCAAAGATTTTCACGGAGACTTAGATCTACATGTATATTTAGATCTCCATCCAGAAACCACCGGGGTTCCTCGCAGGGCGCCCTCTTATAAATGGCGTCGTGTTTTGGCGTGACCATCCATGCTTTTCGCCTCATCTCTTGGATAACAGCGATGCAACTACATCCTCGCTGGCTACGATTAGGTTGAGTGGGTACTACACAATTACAACCAGTTATCCCCGAGTGCGGCGAGAACATAACGAAATAATACCACTTATCTTCTTACGCAGTAGTAATACTTGGTCGAGTTGACTCCGGTATTAAAGGCATTTTAGATGTTACGTCACAGAGTCTCCATCTCCATCCTAAGATGATACGACTTCTTGAAGAAACAACTTGTTTACGAGGAACTTTGATTGCTGGCTCCCCTGCTTATCCATGGTTCGCGAAACATGATTCTCAGGAGACGTTCAACAACAGAATGCGCGAGGCGGTCGAATAGTATTCCTTGCTCTCTTGTCCAACTTGTCCCAATCTTCCTTACGACATACCACATTAGCTGGCGTTGTACTATTAGTTTGGGTGGTGGGAGGTGTACCCGGTCGATGCGTGTGCTTGTAGATGTGGTGTACCGGTGAAGTACGTGTACCCGGTGATCCATTGTTCTTTACGATACCGAGAAGGTCCACTCATCTTCAATAAATTAAATCTCAGATAATCTCGAACCAGGTCGCCAATCGTCGACTATCAATATTGTCAATACTTTCGAAGTCTTTCTGGGAAACCTCGGCGAAAACCGCTTCCATTTATCTAAATTTCCGCCATTGATAGCATGCAATATATACAATGTTTTTGGTATTGGTGATGCAAAACCCTAATCCCTTAATCCGGTTGAGCTACAACAGCTGGTAGCGTCACAGCTAAAAATGGCAAATGGCAGCCCAAAAATTCCGGAGGCGTTAGAACCCGACCGGTGCCGTCGAGCAGAAACCCGTCGAGCGCCTAGAGGCGTGCGGTCACCGACATTCAGCGGCAGTAACGAACTACACACGCGGTTCGACGCGACAGCGATCTGGTTGATACCGGTTGCGGGGCCGATTGGCGCGCCACACACACACACATGCAAAGGAAGATATAACACATACCCAACAAGCTCGACCTTCATAAGGCTTAAAGGAAACCAAATGGCTTTCCCACTCTTGATATCACTCTATAACCCTTGAAAGTATTTTATATTGAAGTCAATACCAATGTCATGAATGGTGCCATGGAAATTTTATATTGAAGTCAATACCAATGTCATGAATGGTGCCATGGAAGATTCTTGATAAGTATTTTTAGAAAATTTACCTCGATGAACTTAGATTCTTGTTGATAAGCTCCAAAGCATTGAACCCTTTTAGGTTACTTCACAAGCATTGAACCCTTTTAGGTTACTCGAGGGTACATAGCCTTTTCCTTTTAGTGTGGGATACGAAACATCATATCGCTCTATTATTCTGGCAATTTCCCCTTCATAGTCCAATCTAAATCTGGTCAGAATTTTGAGCTCGATGAAAAACTGTGATTTCAGCGATTGCCAATTATGATTTTGGACTAATTTTGGGGCTTTGAATCTACCCAGATACTCAAAATTGCAATTTGAGCAGTTCTTCATTGGCCAAATTTTCATGGCTATGGAGTGATTTGAGTGACCCATATCAAACGCCTTTATTTTTTATCTAAATGATGCATATTTTATTTAAAGCAAACCTTACTTCATGGATCCCACAGAATGTCCTTAAATAGGTGGTCATTGGACTTCAACCCAAAGGAAGATGTCCCAAACTCTATACATCTATCGATAAGGCTTTTCCATCTCTCTAATTTTCAAGGATGAACAAATTATGGCGGTGTTTAGTAACAATTTAGGTAAATACATTGACAAAGCTTAATGAAAACATAATCACTTTACTTGTAGTAGTGTCTCTATATAATTCAATTTGGAAAAAGCCTCCCTTAAACAATTTAGTTGAATCAAGATGGTTCGATTCACATCGAGGCATTTGACTATGAATAACTTCCCTTCAAATGCAATAAATTTCATAAGTATGGCTACTTTGCATAGGATTATAAAAACTGCCAATCTCAACAGACAACTCAATGCACCCTAGAAGCCACTTAATCATTGCCACAAAATGCAATAGAAGACAAAGAAAAATCAAAATCAGTGGTAGGAAACCCATTGTGTATCATAGATAACAACTCTCAACACAAAAAACATACTTGAGGTAATCAACACTCACAATCTACAAAAGTAAGGCTTAAAAAGGAGGATGATGAGATAGGTGACCCTAACTTGCCTCCTTTGACCTTGATAGTTGCTCAATATAGATTGAAACCAAATAGGGAATTAGTTGATTTCTTAGGAACACCCCAAATTTGGTATTGGAGGAGGTTGTTACACATGATTACTCAACCATCCTTACTTTGGACACTGGTATAGAAACAACTAGATCATTTGAACTAGAAAAATCAAGCATTGTGACCAAGAACATAGTAACATTATCTTGGGGAGATGAGGACATTGACGATCCATAACAACAGAAAAGGAGGATCACTAACAAGGGATTAAGAGAGGAATAAATGATGTGGAACAAAGTGTTAGGATCACAATGCACATTGTGATAGGCCTTTGCCCCAGGGGTGAAATCAAAATTATGTAAGTCATTAAACACATTCTTAGAATTGGAGGGGTTTAAGAAGTAGAGTGAAATAAGATAATCTAAGGTCTCTGATCATGATAGAAAAGCCAATCATTAGCATTGAGTGTCTCGGTTGCATCACTAGTCATCTAATTGGGGTGAAGGTAAAATTTAATAAAGTTTACTATTGTGTTTGGATTGCAAGCCCTAGATCAACCATCATAAGGCTGGAGGGGGGAAAATGCCCACCCCACCCCCTCCAGCCTTATGATGGTTGAGCTAGGGCTTGCAATCCAAACACAATAGTAAACTTTATTAAATTTTACCTTCACCCCAATTAGATGACTAGTGATGCTGGAGGGGGGAAAATGGCCACCCCACCCCCTGATATCACTCTATGAGCACTACAAGGATCCTTTACTAAAGTCAATACCAATGTTTCAAATGTTGCCATGGAATGTTCTTCTCAAGTTTGTTTAGAAAATTTACCTCAACATATTGAGATTCTTGTTGATGAAGGTCAAGGGCGTCAAACACTTTTAGGTTACTTCATAGGTAGAGTTCCCTATAATATGTCATTAGGGCACATGTTAAAGAGGCTTGGGAACATACAACAAGATTTGCATGACCACTAGGATCTTGAAGAAAGAATTTTCAAATTATTTTTCAAAGAGAATAATTATGCCTAAGAGGTGGTCATGCATGGCCCTTAGATGTGTCCTAATAATCTCACCGTATTGTTTGAGTGGTATAAGAGCTTCTTGGCAAATGAATCTTTTCAAATGCATTGTCTTGTCTGGGTTGATTTCCTAGGCTTCCCCGTGCAATTCTAGGATATGCATGAGCCCATCTGCACTCCCCCTAAGTAGTTCATGTTCCATCAACATCAACGGTGCTTTAACCCTCGTCCTCAAAGACATATTTTCATTTGATTCAAATTGTCACAAGACCCACATGAGATAATTTTATCAAATTTGTCCCAAAGGTCATTCATCAAACCATTAGATATATCGACCTTGTGAATACTTGTTTTCATTGCCAAAGTCATAACCATTGGATTCAGGATTGCCCCTTGTTGTCCAAGGTCAATATTAATTGGGAAAAAATACTTTATCCTACTTCTTTGACCATCATAGAGAAAGAAATAAAAACTAAGTTGAGGCCTTGATAAGTCTTTGAGCTTCAATAAAGACTAGCACTAGGGTGTTGGATGCTCATCATTGAATATGGTTACCCATCTTTGACTAATATGTTTTATTTATTAAATAGTCAATAGATTGGATCATGAATCCGTAGGTGGTGATTTCCAAAAATGACACCACACATCTAAAGGAACTACATCGAATCCTACTTCCTCAACGTAATCTTGGAGATATAAAAATTTACCTTGGATTTGCATTGGACAAATCATTCCTTATTCTTACTAAGCCAACATAAGGAGATTAGAGGTTCAAAATGCATGATTGTCGATAATTATGCTTCTTTACTACCAATTATAAGATTAAATCTAGTTGTCTAACATTATCCAATTATGTGGTCTAGACTATAACACAAAATAACTTTTCATACTTCATAAATTAAGATGGATCAATGATATCAAGGAAATGCATAATTCAAATACAAATTCAGGTATTGAAAATTCTCTCTACTTACCATGTTGAAGTAGACTTTTCACAGTTCTTTGAACATAGTCTCCAACAATCTTTTTTGTATTGAAAATTCTCTCTTCTTACCATGTCGAAGTAGACTTTCACGGTTCTTTGAACATAGTCTCCAACAAACTTTTTGTATTGAAAATTCTCTCTTCTTACCATGTCGAAGTAGAATTTTCACGATTCTTTGAACATAGTCTCCAACAATCTTTTTCCATATACCTTATAAACTTGTAATAGTTACATAAAGTGATTTTTTTCTTTAAAACATTGCTCTGTCCTTCTGTTAGTTATTGGGCAGAGCATCTGTTATAGTACATTGTCCCTACTGAATGATTTCTTTGGTGTGTCATCCTTAACAATGATCTTATTCCCTTGAGGGGACATAATGACAATAATAATATTTTTCTTTTTCCAACTCTTTTTCACCTGTACTAACTTTGCCTTGAAATAAGAATCATTCAATGAGCAGATGTCCCACATCTCAAGCTCGTTTTGAGCCCTTTAACTCAGTTGATTTCCAGGAAGGCGATGTTGACACACTGCTAGGTAAGCTAAGTTATTTTTGTCCAAATTTTTTTACTAAGCTTTCGTTGTGGGCACAAAAATTTTTGGTGAATTTTGTTAGGTTACACAATGATTCAAGTGTCTTTTCCGAGATTTAGGGACCTGTGGCCGATATAGTACCTCCTTCTCCTGGTGAAGACATGACTCCTTCACCCCATTCTCTTTCTTCCTCAGATCCCTCTGTTCCACTTACTTGCACACTTCCATCTACTCTGGTTAACTCCTTGCAACCTTCTGACTCCGCTCTTCTCTTAACTTCGGAGGCTCTTTTGGCTTCAAAACCCTCCTCCTCTCTCCACAACTTGGAACAATTATCAGTCTCGGAGGTTGATACTAACTTACCTTCTTTGCAGGAGTCTACTATCCCTACTCCATTACAGTTCTTTAGTGGATCATAACTTATTGAAAATACAGATTGCAACTTAAGGGGTGAACAATCCTCTAGGAGTGTGGCTCAGGGAAAAAATATGGCCTGGTCGAGAGGTTTGGGGTCCGAAATTTCACCACTCAAGAGTAGGAGTGCTCGTAAGAAACAAGATCAACTCCTTTTGACTACTGAGCTACCTTCTACTTATTCTCGAGTTTTGGGGGAGCTTAGAGGCATGAAATCCCTGGCCAGGGTTAAACCCTGATCCTCCTCACCTTGAATATCAGAGGGGTGGGAGACCCCTAAAATTTCCCTATATGCACATATTACTTTCCACCATTAAACCATATGTGATTTTTTTACAATAGACCCTTGTTGATGAAGAAAAGGCCAGAAAATTTTTGCTGCCATTATGTCCTTCCTGGATGTTTTGTGTTGTGAGCTTGGTGGGGAAGTTGGGAGGTCTTCTGGTAGCTTGGAACCCGAACACTCTTGATCTCTTACCGTTTCTTTATGCAGGTGGCATTTTACTAACAGGTGCTCATTTACCGGATAACAAAAGTATTAGTTTGATTAATGTGTATGGGTTGTGCTCTGGTCGCAGACAATTCTGAGAGCTCATGGAAGCAAAGGGCTTATTGGATCAGAACAACCTCATTATCGTGGGTGATCTAAATTTCTCCTCTAGTGTTGATGAAATTCGGGGGGAGAAGGCCTTAATTGACTCACAGGCTCCTTTTTTCAGAGATATTTTCACTGCTCATTGCTTAGTGGATGTGAAACCTCCTGAAGTTGTGCCAACTTGGCGCAACGACAGAATTGGGTCGGAGGGTATACAAAAAAGACTAGACAGAGTCTATGCATCTGCAACTTTGCTAAATGATTTAGCCTTTTTTAGATCTTGGGTGGAACTCCCCTATATTTTGGATCACGCCCCAGTGATTTTTGAGTTGAACTATGGCATTAAACCAGTTTCTTAATCTTTTAAATTTAACCCGGTGTTGTTGAAGGATGATAACTTCAATAAACTTGTCAAAGAAGAGTGGAACTCTTGGCAGAATACATTTGGATAAGGGGCACAGTTACGATTGGCTGGAAAAATTTGTGATTTAAAAACCAAAGTTAAGAAGTGGGTTGTTGCTTAAAAGAAAAGTGATCTTCATCTACTTACTCATATTGAGGAAGAGATCTCTTCGCTCACAATTACGAGCCTGGAACATCATTCACTCACTGAACTTAGTCCTCGTTTGTTAGTGCTTGAGTCAGACAAAAATAGATTGTTACAAGCCGAAGAGGAACTATGGAGACTAAAGAGTCGGACCACTTGGATCCAATCTGGGGACAAGAATACCAAGTATTTGCACCGGTTTGCAAGTTTCATGAGGAATAAAAAACATCTTTGGGAAGTTAAGGATGAGACTGCTCACTTTCATATAGGGCAGGAGGCCATAAAGAAAGAATCCATGAGACATTTCAACACCTTTTACAAAGAATCAAATAACTCGATTGTGGACCAGATAGCATCAGTTCTCTTTTATCCAAGATTGACTACAGAAGAGGAGGTACTATTGCTGGAAAGTCCATGCACGAAGGAAGAAATCTTGGAGGTTCTGAGGGGTTTCACCAAGGATAAGAGTCCTGGTCCAGACTAATGGACAATGGAGTTTTACCTGTATTTATTTGATTTACTTGTTGGAGACTTAGTGGAGGTTGTCGAAGAATTTCGAGTAGCTGGCTCAGTGAACAGATCCATCAATTCGACTTTCATAGCACTTATACCCAAGGCTAATCGGTCGGCCTCCTTCGGTGACTTTCGATCGAATGCACTCTGCAATCTTTGCTACAAGATTATTACTAAAATCATTGCTAATCGCATCAGGCCTATCTTGCCGCACACTATCTCAGAGGAACAGTTTGATTTTTTAAAAGGTAGGCAAATCATCGATGCTATAGGAACTGTGCAGGAGTGTATTCACAACATCAGGGAGAAAAAGTTACAAGCTATGATCCTCAAATTTGATCTTAAGAAAGCTTATGATTGCATAAGCTGGGATTACCTTAGATTAGTTCTTCTACAATGTGGTTTCGGTCTACAAACTACCAAGTGGATTATGGGATGCATTACTATAGCTACTTATGCAGTTCTCATAAATGGTGAACCAACTGACTTCTTCATTAGCGGCAGGGGTCTCAGACAAGGATGTCCGCTTTCACCTTTACTTTTTACATTAGTTATGGAAGGCCTAAGCTCAACTATCAAAAAAAGTCAAGGTGAAGGAATGGTGTCGGGCATCAAAGTTTCTAGACTCATTTGGATTAGACATCTCTTATTTGCTGATGATATCCTCATTATGAACAAAGCCTCCATCTCTGAATAGTTGGAGATTAAAAAACTATTGGATACATTTTGCAGTGCAACTGGATTATTGATCAATTCACATAAATATTCTTTCTATCAGTATGGTGTACAACAACCATTTTTGGATTCCTTAAAAACTATTTTCAATTTTACTATTGATAATCTTGCTAACGGGTTTAAGTATCTTGGCTATATTTTGAAAGCTGACAAGTTTAGAGCAGAGGATTGGAACTGGTTGTTGATGAAATATGAATATAGAATCAATCATTGGTGCAATAATTGGTTGACTATGGGTGGCCGACTTGTTCTAGCCAAGGGGGTCTTAGAAATTCAGTCGGTCTATTGGTTGGCCTTAGCAAACATTCCAGCATCGGTACTCCATAGAATTCGTCAAATTGTCTACAACTTCCTTTGGAATGGGAAGAAAAAGAAAAAGGATTTCCATCTTTGTAGCTGGCAACTTATAGCTCATCCAAAGAGATATGGGGGGTGGGGGTTGAGGAACCTTTTTAGCTTCAGTTGCGCCATGGCAGCGAACACACTCTAGCGGGCTCTGATGGTGGATGAAATTTGGCACCGTGTTATTAAATCTAAATATCTTCCCTCTATTACTGTTGAGCAATGGCTCATGACAACCTCGGTCTTTGGAACCTTGGGATCCCCGACTTGGAAGTACCTCCATAAATCATTATACCTTTTATTGCATTGGCTTACTTGGTACCCGGGTTCGAGTTCCTCGATTCTCATTGGGATGGATCAGATCCTTGGTATGGGAGTTTCGTCTTTCTTGTCGGATGACTTGATCAAAATCCTTAATCAACGTGGTGTCTATTTTCTTTATCAGGCATGCAGTTTACCACGTCAGGGTCTGATTGGACTCAATTGGATCACAAACACCGATTTGGAATTAGAAGGGACTCTTGCAGCTGAATGGAAGAATTACTGAAAGGCACTCACCAGTAGTGGAGTACAGTTTTCACAGAGGCCAAACAAATTGAAATGGCTAGGAGGAGACTGCTCGGGCAAGATCACAGTAAAAAATGCCTATGAGGCCATTGAAAAGAAGAAACATGCCTTTCTGATCAGTGGGTGGAGAAAATCACTCTGGACCTGGGACTGCCCATTAAAATTAAAACTCTTTATTTGGATTTTAGTGGAAAACAAATTACTCCTGTGGGACAACTTGTAGCGAAGAGGATTTCAAGGCCTGAGCTACTGCTCCTTATGCAAGAAAAACTCAGAATCTAATTACCATTTATTTGATGATTGTTTATTTTCGAGCGTTGTTTGGGAAATAGTACTTCATTCTTTAAAACTCTCGGATCGGTGGTTTGGCTGCTCCATTACAAACTATTTTAAAAAATGGAAACAACTTAATACTTGTTTCCCCTCCCTTCCGGCCTTCGTCTGTTGGAATATATGGTTAGAAAGAAATTGTGCTTTATTTGAGAAAGGATCACCATCGATCCATAGGGTGACCTATCAGACTTTATCTTTATTGGGAGATTATAAAACAACTACAAAAGTTAAGAAACTGAGGAGATCGAATATGGGTCTGGTGGCAAGGGACCCCACTGGCTAGTTCGTTGGGGCGACATTAACTTCAGGACAGATCAGTGGCACGGGAGGGATCATCAGGTTCTCTGAACACGGAATTTATAAGTGGTATTTTAATTGTGGTCCGAGGACAAACACCAGAGCAAAGTTACTAGGAGCTTGGGCACTTCTCACACTTGTTGTCCAATTGGATATTTTGGAACTTTCTGTTCTTGGTGACTCTAAGATCGTCATCGACTGGCTTCACGGCAAGGGACACCTATAGGTTTTTAATTTGGAGTGTTGGAAGGATAGAATCCTTGATCTTATAAAACAATTTCATAATATCTCCTTTCAACATGTTTATCGTGAAGATAATACAATAGCAGATACCTTATCTAAGCAGACACTACTTCAGCCTCTAGGGAAAATTGATTACTATCAATGTGTTGGGGATCACGAAGGTCCTCGTATGTACCTATAACTTCTCTAATCTATGCTATGTATGGTTGGGAGCCTTTTTAGTAGATTATTAGGCGAAGTGGGAAGCCTCTTGGGCCTTTTGTTTTGTCTTGGATTGAAATCCAAGATAGGCTAGATAGTTATTTTGGCTTTTGGCTTGTTGGTTGATAGTCTTTGCTCAACTTGTATTTTCTACCTCGGTTGTATTTGGGCCTTCTCGGATGATGATATCTTGTAATGAACATTTTATATTTACAATTTGAATATAAAGCGAAATTTTTTGTAGAGAAAAAAGAAAAAGAAAAAAAACTCTTTTTGAATTTGGGAAATTGTTTTATGATGAACTTGATAACTAACTTTGCATCTATAACCATCACTATGATTTAATTGATATAATGGTTGAATTATTTGATGTTGGTTGCATCTACCTATTAATTTGATTTTAACATATTAATTTGACGTTAATATAGGTATTTTCATTTTTTTTTATTTATTTCTCCTTTAAGTGGTTTCTAGGAAAAAACTTTTCCTTGATAACAATTTTGAACTCATCCCACATCAACATGAGTAGCACTAAGTGTTTCTTTGCTCTCACATAAATTCTCCCACCATAACAAAGTTTTTGCATACACAACTTTGTGAAGACAACTTTGTTTTTATTTGTGTTGCTGCAATTCATCATAAATCACGTTATTGGGCATCCAGTCATAGAGAATCTATATGACCATCATAGGGTAGAATTTCGACCTTGGTCTACATACTAAGAGATCGAGATCCCAAATTCGGTAGTAGCATTTAGGAATGTTGCTTGATTTCATATTGGAATGGTTCGAAACACTTCTTTCAAATACCCATCAATAATGTTGCGATGATAATATTCAAATTTTGTAACATCTAAGTAACACAGGCCATTTCTTTGTCAAGTTCTCCATTTTGCCATTGAAATAGGAAATTCCTTCCTCAAACTGTTAAAATAAACTTAATGGAAATTATTTTTCATCTCTTAATTCTGTGTATGAAAGTGATTGTGCCTATAAAATTGGAACAATCACAACATAAGTTATAATAAATTATAATCATATAATTTTAATATTTTTAATATGAATATGGCATAGTGATTAATTTAAAAACTCATACAAAATCTGTATGAATATGGGAGATTTGATTATCTAGATTTGATTCTATATATATAGTAGAGTTGATTAAAAAGACTATATGTGATATTTAATTTATTTAAATATGTATAAATAGTGAAATGCAAGCCTGACATGTTCAACCACTATGATGCCATAGCTACCTTGACGGGTAGGTAAAGCTCTCACGGAAATTTGAATCTAAGTTAATTGTGAAAACTCCCCATTCCAACCTAATTACGTCCCATCAGGGTATACTCTCATGAGGGGAACAGCTGTCGCTTTGGCCGAGTGGTTAAGGCGTGTGCCTGCTAAGTACATGGGGTTTCCCCGCGAGAGTTCGAATCTCTCAGGCGACGTTTTTTTCCATTGCCGATTTCGATTTTCCAATTTCAGGAACAGGCAACCGGAGATGCAGAATTTTAAATCCCGCAAGGCCTCTCCAACTCCCGGTGGGTAAGATACTACGTGGAGCATCTGTGAGAAAAGAACGAGATGGACGAAGATTCGAGGATGATGGACCAAGCCCGGGAAGACAGCATCCATTTTTTCTTAAAGAGCCATGATGGCCCAGATTCCAAGGTTATGGAAAAACTCCAAAAGAGTCCAAGCCTGGTTGCATAGAAACGAGTGCCCTGTATTTTCTACTAGATCACCTCAAGTCGAAAATTAGGGATCATAACCAAGAACATAGTAACATCAACGTGTGGAGATGAGGAGATTGATGTAGAAAAAGAGTAGAACTAACAAGGGATTAAGAGATGGATAAATGACGTGGAACAAAGTGTTATGATCACCATGTATGTTGTAATAGGTCTTGCTTCAAGGGTGAAATCAAAATCAAGTAAGAGATTAAACTTATTTCTTATTGCTTCAAGGGTGAAATCAAAATCAAGTAAGAGATTAAACTTATTTCTTACAATTGTAGGGGTTTAGTTAAAGTATAGTGAAATAAGTTTTTGATTAAGATAGAAAAGCTAATAGTTAAAATTGAGTGTTTTGGCCACAATATTAATCATTTAATTGAAGTGAAGGCCATGGGAAACACAATAAACATCCACATGAATCTCAAGGAAGGCGTATTATCTCATCTAGCTAGATTCTTGGAATGTGCACTCTCTCTAATTATTGGAGGATAAGAACAACTGGGTGCAAGTCTCAAGGAAGTAGTTGATCGGATCTAGCTAACTAACTATTAGAAGCTAGTTGTAGCTTGACCTATTCAAGACATCATGTAATAACATGGATCTATATAAGTCTGCCTACTATTCTAAATAAAGTGATGGTCATTTTTCTCTCAGTTTTGGTGAGAGTATTATTGTTTTCATATTCTAGTTAATTTCCCGAGTATTGCTATTACAGATCAAATGGTATTAGAGCATCAATCTGAGATGCTTATGCTCTAGTGAGTTTTAGACAGAGAATTTATTTTTTATCGGTTGCTAGTGTCTACACTCACCTAGTATTCAGATCCAGAGGTGCGCTAGGGGTGGCTCCACTGTCCATCTCTTAGGTAGTGTGTTATGGTTTGCTCCTTGCTCCAAATCTCCACTGCCCGGTCCTTTGTAGTGATTTCTAGCTTCAGAGGTGTGCTCGAGGTTCAACTTCCCCTCCATCTCTTCAAATGCAGTGTGCTAGGGTTTCTCTTGCCCTCCACAACTCAATGCTTTGGGTGTGGGTATCTTCCACTCCCCCCCCACTTCTCCAAATTGTGCAAGTGTGCGCTAGGGTTTTCCACGCCCTCCCCTCTCTTTCACTGTGCCTTCTTAGCGTAATTTTGTCTAGGGTTTACTAGTGTGCCCTCCCTTTCGGGTTGCAGACAATCTGCTTCAGAGTTGGATCCAAATCCATGGTTTTGGATCTAGGGTTTTCCCATCCAAATCTAGCTCTAGCTCTAGATCCAGATCCCGATCCAAATCCAAATCTAGATATAGATCCATACCCAGATTCAAAGGATAGTGCACTATGGTTTGCTCCAGATAGTGTGCTTCAGGGTTTTCCCTCCCTCTTGGGCTCTAGCACCCTTGTTCTTATGTTTTTAGTGCACTCTCCTTTCTCAGTTCTCGGTTTCTTCAGTATATGAAGATAATGCCTCCTCGTAGAGACTCCTCCCCTGAGGATTCTACATATGGGCAATCTTCTCCCATTTAGGACCTAGCTCTTGCTCTAAATGAACTCATGTGACTCCAGCAGAGCACCCTAGCGCCACTACAATTGGATACTCATTTCCAGCTGCCTAAGTTTTCAGGGCATATAAANGAGGATTCTACATATGGGCAATCTTCTCCCATTTAGGACCTAGCTCTTGCTCTAAATGAACTCATGTGACTCCAGCAGAGCACCCTAGCGCCACTACAATTGGATACTCATTTCCAGCTGCCTAAGTTTTCAGGGCATATAAATGGTGAGGTCATTGAGTCCTGGGTACACAGTCTATCCACTTATTTCAAGGCCTTCCCAAGAATGATAGAAGAAGAGAAGCTACAAATCACTAGTTTGCAATTGGAAGGGGTTGCTCAAGCTTGGTGGTACACCCAAACAGATACCTCCTCTCTAGTGGTGGACATGGGAGATCTTCTTGTGGCCACCCCCACACCTATTGGTTCTTGGGATGCCTTTTGTCAAGAATTTTTGAATCGCTTCTATCCCCTGAGGTACCGTTAGAATCTCCTAGATTGTTGGTTGCAACTCCACCAACTCTCGGGCCAGTTAGTACAAAGATACATTGAGGTGTTTACTAAGCTTTGCATTCAGCTACAGATTCAAGATCTGGTAGAGGTACTCATTGTTAAATTTAATTCTGGCATTTTATTATTTATACGCAGAGAGGTTGATTTATTTGAAATCTCTTCCTTAGATAAGGCCTTTTCTTCGAGCCTTGGTTGTGGAACGAAAGCTCACTCCTCACCTTCAATCTCCTCTATCCAAATTTGGCCCTTCCTCAACTCTGTTTTCTCTTGCCTCTCCTACCTCATCCAAGCCTAGAAAATGGTGTTCTTAGCACAAATCTCAATTTCACTCCTCAGTTGAATGTCTTGTTCTTCGTAATCAGAATCCTATCAAGACTCTATTTTTCGATGCTCTTGAGTCCTTATCGAGCAAAGTGACCCCCTGAGATGAAAACTTTGGAGAATCCTACAGAACCAAATCCCTCTCTCTTACTCATGGCCACTAATCCCCAAACTTATTCACCAACTCCTTTGTTTACTCACAATTCCCAGATCAAGCCATCCTTGGCACCCTCATCCTTGACAATGGTAGTCAAAATAATTTGGTTGCTCAGGATTTGGTGCAGCGGTTGACACTTCGTACTACCCCTCATCCGACACCCTACCAATTGGGTTGGGTTCAGAAGGATGGTCCTCATGTGATGGTGACGCAACGTTGTGTCTTTACTTTTTCCATCAACCATTTTTGAGATATTGTTATTTGCAACGCATCTGCTTTGGATTGCACAGATGTGCTTCTAGGTATTCCCTATCACAAACTCTATCATGTTGTATACCATGCTCGCAATCATCAATGTCATCTTCAGAAAGATGGACATACATATGTCCTCACCTCATCATCTATGAAATCCCATGCCTTACTTTCCGTCCAACCTGTTGTTTTTCAAATCAGTATCAACAAATCCATTACCCTCTGTATGATGTGCCCTTTTAAACCATATAGCCCCTCTCATGCCCTTCCTTTAGATCTGGTTGCTTTACTCACATCCTTTGAAGATGTCTTTGTTGCACCCACTGGACTACCCCTCGTCCATTCCATTGATTATTCCTTGGAACGCCCCCTTCATATTGCTTGGCTCCTCATGAGGCTAAGAAAGTGGAACGCCAACTCCAACAACTTCTTAATACCGGCCACATCCAACCAAGTTCTTCACCTTGTGCCTCTCATGCCTTCATCATTCCCAAGAAGAAATATGAGGAATGTTGTATATTCATGGACTATCAGGGTCTTAATAAGGCTACAGTCAAGAATGGTTACCCTCTATCGCTCATTTATGATTTACTGGATAATTTGAAGGGTGCCCACTTCTTTACCAAAATGGATCTTACAACAGGGTATCAATAGGTTCGCATGAATGCAGCAGACACATGGAAGACATCTTTCAAAACAAAATTTGGTCTTTGTGAATGGATGGTGATTCCATTCGGTCTTACTAACGCCCCTGCCACTTTCACGAGGCTAATCAATGAAATTTTTAGAGCACACTTGGGAAAAATTGTGGTGATCTATTTGGATGATATCTTTGTCTTTAGCAAGATCTATGAGGGTCATTTTCTCCATGTGCGCACTATGCTAGACTTATTGTGCACTCAAAAACTGCAGGTGACACGTCGTAAATATTCTTTTGGGAAATCTTCAGTTCAATATTTGGGTTTTGTTGTCTCTACCAAGGGTGTTAGTCTAGATCCCACTAAAGTCCAAGCTCTTGTGCAGTGGCCGGCGCCTCACTCAGCTCTGGAACTCAAGAGATTTATGGGTGGCATTAATTTTTATTGGCGGTTCACTGCTCACTTCTCTTAGTTAGCATGCCCTCTTCATCATCTTTCTAGCCAGAATCAATTTGTGTGGTCTCCCTTGGCACATCAACAATTCTAGGCTCTCAAAATTGCCCTTTGTTCTTCTCTTGTACTTCATTTACCTAGTCTTTAGTCTCCCTTTTAGATTAAGATGGATGCCTCTCAATATGATATTGGTGCAGTTCTTAAACAAGGAGGACGGCCTATTGCATACCATTTAGAGACATTGTATGATGCCAAACACAATTGTAGCACTTATGACAAAGAGTTCTACAGTCTGGTACAAGCATTGAAACAATGGCACCATTACATCTTAGGGAAAGGAAAAATCCTCCACACATATCATCATCCATTGATTTTCATCAATTCTTAGACTAAAATAAATGAGCAACGTCATTTAAAGTGGGTCGCTTACATTCAACAATTTCTTTTGGTGATTAAATACAAGAAAGGCACGTCCAATCATATGGTTGATCTTCTTAGCCACCCCCCTACACATGTACTTCAACTCATGGCTATGTATTGTGTTGCCTATGAGGCTTAGAAGCTTCCTATGCTTATGATCCCTTCTTTGAAGAGATATGGGCTATTGTGTAGCATCCCACTAAGGTCAATCAAACACCATTTTTGGATTATACAATTAGAGATGGGTGGCTATATAAACTCAACTAGTTATGTGTCCCAGCTTTTGAAGATCGTCTTACTTTGATTAAGGAGGCTCATGCTTCCTCCTATGGTGGCCATTTTGGGTCTCTAAAAATAGTTCAACACTTGCAATGACATTTCTTTTGGCCTTCTATGACTCATCAAGTGGAGCATTTCATCTGTGCTTGTGCATTGTGTAGTCAACATAAAATTGCCAATAATAAATTTGGTTTGTATCAACCCCTTCCTTTGCCTTCCCACCCTTGGGACTCTCTTTCCATGGATTTCCTTAGTGGTCTACCTATGACGTTACACAAACATGATGTTGTCTAGGTCATTTTTTTTCATTTATCTAAGATGGCTCTTTTTATCCCTTGTACTAAAACCACTATTGTTGCCCAAATTGTTACCTTGTTCTTTCACCATGTTTGGCCACACTTTGGCCTTCCTACTAGCATCATCTATGATCACGACGCTCACTTTCTTAGCACATTCTGGAAAACATCGTGGGATTTACTGGGTTGTCAACTCAAATATTCTACCGCCTTCCATCCCCAAACGGATGACCAAACCGAGGTAGTTAACCGTATCCTTGTCCATGCTCTTCACATTCAATTTGCCAAAACTAAACAACGGGATACAACCCTCTATGTCATTCAATATAGTTATAATCGTGTTGTACATATTTCTACTGGGATCTCTCGTTTTGAGGCCTGCTTTGGATATCAACCTTTAGCCCTTTATGAACTGTCTCTCACCTTGCAACGTTCTGACACTCCACACCAACAAAAAGAACAAACATATGCCCTTTCATTTTTGCAGACTCTAGCACACAAACATGCCCAAGACTTTGAAGCGCTAAAGGAAGCCCAACAATTCTACAAGGCCTCTCTCGCTCCCTTCAGATATCCGTGCCCAACTCCCAGTGGGTAAGATAACTGTGAGATTCTAGACCAATCTCGATTTTCATAGCTATGTTGCATGAGTTTACGTAACGCAAGTTATTTGTTAGAAGTTATGACTTTGCATAACCCAGGCACTTTGGGAATGTAGATATGGTTAGAAGTTTCATCTGAATTTGCAGGAAACGCCAAGTTGGGAGCGACAATATATCAAGTTGGGAGCGGATAGAGATTCAATGGGTGTAATGGTTAAGAACATGTGTTTCCTCCAAAGAGGTCACAAGTTCAAATCCACAAGGGGGTAGGGTATGTATACCTCTATAGACTTTAGCAGACAAATCGTTGCACAGAGGGGGTCCCTTGTCCCACACACGAGGTCTACAAGACAACTCTATTGTTGCAATATAGTATATTAGATTTTATTATATGCATTAATAACTATGAGATTCTAGATGATCTGTGAGATTCTAGACCAATCTCGATTCTCATTTAAACATGGAAGGATTCAGTGAAGATAAGAACCTGAACCTACATAGTAAGCCAATGAATGGAGATAGAAATTCTACTTGAATGGGATTTTTCAAACTCTTACATTGTTTATGTTGATAGTGTACTATGTATAACTTCCACCTACGTAAATTCATGGCTGAGAGGCATATGCCAATCCATAAAGGACCAAATCATGTACCTTTCCTCTTTGTGATCATTAAACCCAAATGTCTGGGCGAGGTCAACCCTATCTGTCACTGGAATATCAAAAGGGTAAGCCATTTCACCGCAAGAAACCTTTCCCCTCTCTTACCAAGTTCTACTCAATCAACTCTGACCCAAGACAAAATCGATGGCGGCTCTACATAACCAAGGATAGCTGGAGGTATCTACTTTTTCTTCGTAAACTTTTGGATATATATGGATCAACCGAATACACTACTTCTCCCATGACTTACTTTGCTATCCGTAGATATTCTGGGTCTTGATCTGGATCTATATATGTAAGCTTAGTTGGATGAGGGATGCAACCATCAATATGTACATAGATTTTATCGCATGAAGCATCCAACGTTTTGCTCATAAGAAAATAGAGAAGGGAATTAATTTGAATTACATCTCTTGTTACTTTTAATTACATTCTTTCCATTATGAATATATGTATGTGAGAGCCTTCGGGGTGTAGAACAATCGGTGATGGAGTGTACTATTAAGGCACTCTGTTATGTGAAGTCACTAGTTCGAAACCCTTGACTAAATTTGTGTGTCGCGTGAGAGGTCGTATTGGCATGTCTGGGGTTATAATAGTAGTAGTCTGATAACACAACCATGTGTCACACGAGTACGTGCCGACTAGTTGTTGATTTCCCCAGTTAACAAAAAAAATACATATGTATGTGATATTTTTGAAGTCAATGTCCTCACAATTTAGCTCAACTAATGGATTAAAAATCACAGATTATACAGGCTTTCTAGATCCCACTCTTGCATCGGGTCAAGCAATGTCAGGTCAAGACCTTCTTCTCCAGTGACATCAGCGCTTGTACCTCCTTGCTAATTTCCCCAATCAACAAAAAAAAATACATATGTATATGATATTTTTGAAGTCAATGTAATCACAATTTGGCTCAACTAATGGATTAAAAATCATAGATTATACAGGCTTTCTAGATCCCACTCCTGCATCAGGCCAAACAACGTCAGGTCAAGACCTTCTTCTCTAGTGACATCAATGTTGGTACCTCCTTGCTACCAGTGCTTCCCCTTATGTTATCAACGACTTGTCAAAAATCTACAAGAAACTACAAAAATCAAAAAGATGTCATGGAAGGGAAACATGTGATATAAATTTATCTTAGTTTTTTAAGTAACCACGATTATCATATTTTAAAGGTTAATTACCTCTCAAATTACAATTTGCGAAAGAATTGTGAAATGTAAACACTGAGAATGCCATTGATTGAGAAATTGTCTTCTTGTGTAATCAATGATGAATTTTCTAGCAATTTGAACTTACCTACAACTTGCATTGCCTTTTTCCATTTCTTCAAGCGAAGTACTTTTTGAATAACATGGATGTTTTTGCAGGTTAACCAATGCATCTTCTTCCAACATAGTCATGAATTTTGTTAAGAGCATGCATCTAAAAAGCATTTGGATGAATGAACTTAATGAATGGATTGAATTGTATGGTGAGGGTGGAAGTAGGAAAAAACAATCGCCAATGTACTTTTTATGCACTCAGATTTCATCTTTGGGCGTGAAAAGGAAATCAACAAAACCATTGTCGAATTGGCATTTGTGAGTTTGATCAATCTGTTAAAATGAGATCACAATTGATTAAAAGAAAAAGTAAAATTGAAATTTACTTTTGTAAATATTTAGTGGTGTTGGTTTACCAAACCAATGGAAGTTTGTATAACGAAAGTTAGTTATCGTAACTATGTAACGGTTCCAATATATATATATATATATATATGAAGCCCGAGAGATGTATTCATAGGCGGTAAGCCTGATTGTAAGCCTATCTTGAATAATATACCTTGTCATGTGGATGTTTCCTTGACACATTGTTAGGGTTTTACCACACAAATATCATGTGTTATTTGAGTTATTGATTTGTCTTTATTGCCATATTTCTTGCATTTATTAGTGTTTAAGTGGTATCAGAGTGAAACTGAAGGAGGATCTCATCTGAGAAAGACGAGGTCACAGAGGTAGATTTATTCGCTGAGGTGAAGGCCTAGGAGGGAGCCTGAGGGTTTGCTAGTGTGTAACCATTTGCAGAGCAAGTGGTAGCTGTTGGGTAGAAGGTTAAATTGAGTCGAGGAAAATCGTTGTTGAGCCGCGAATTGAACACCCGCACAGAAAAGGAAGGTCGAGAACCTGCGTACAGAAAAGGAAGGTTGAGGGTGCTATGTTCGCTCGCGGGAGAAGGGAGAACTGACTGGTGAAGCTCGAGTTACGTTTGTGAGGCACTTTGTTCATGTGCAGGAAAAGGGAGAGTCACTTTGTTCTATTTTTTTGGTGGTAGAGTCGTCTAGAGTCGTCTAGAGTTGCCAAGAGAGAGTCTCTCAAGCTGCTCACAGAGGGTATTTCCACCTGTTTTTCTATCCAGTGTCGCCATTCACGGGAGAGCTAAGGAGTTTGTGAAGTAAAGAATCTGCATGCCTTGAATAATCTAGGGAGTTGAGTTGTAAGGTGTATCTCTGTGGGTTGAGAACTATTGGCAAGTTGTTTGTTGCCGAGAAGTAGGAAGCAGAGCCAAAGCTTAGTGGAGATTGAATCCTAGTGGAGGCTAGTGTTTTTTTGGTAAGGATAGTTTGAAAAGTCCTCCCTTGGAGAAATATTTATATATATTAAGGAGGAATATATATTTTGTTTTTAAAAAATATTATTTAAGTGGGTAGAGTTTTTAAAATTATTTTTTAGGAATGTTTGAAGATATATATACTCACAGAGTTTGAAGTATATATATATATATATATATATATATATATTCAAAAATCAAAATGACATTTGGAGAGGGAGAATGTCTATAGAGAATTAATGGAAAAGATGACAAATGTTAAATTCTAGGTTGAAAAAAAAACTAATGGTAAAAATAACTTTGAATTGTGGAAACTTAAAATGCGAGATTTGTTAACAATAAAAATAATGGTGATGGTGGAGTCACCATGAAAGAAAATTAAAATTTTATTTATTTATTTTGGAGTTGTAAAATTATTTATTACATGTAAATGGGCATACGATTGTAATACCTTTATGCATGTGTACCCCTTGTTTATTGGGTTACCTATGAAAAGTCTAGATATAGATTTAGGAAGATTGAAGATGTGCGGGGGGGGGCATGCATGTTGGGTTAACCTTGACTCGGTAAAAGAGTCAATGAATTAAATTTGTTTTTTAGGACAAAGCACATGGGTTTTTTTCGGGCCCATGGTTTTTGGTAGCTCGTGGTATTGTGTTCATGAATTACATGTAATGAAGCCCATAAAAGGCTTGGTGAACTCCATTGTAAATGGACATGGAGGTGAGTGATGAAGGTTTAATTTGTCGACTTGGCCAAATTGGGTGAAGGGAATGTTCATGTCAAGGTAGAGAACTTAGACTCCATCGTAAGGTACTTGGAGGTGAGTGGAAAATGTTCACTTGGGTCGGCTTGTCCGGATTTGGTCAATGTTTCGAATGAAAAGTTTGAGGTGGATCATTGAAGGTGTCCAGGTTAGAAAGGTGGGTCTATATAGAAAGGTTGATGTGTTTAGAGATTTGTAGTGAAAAGAGTAATGGCAGGTCAATAAGATGTTTGAGAATAGATGATGAAGGTAGGTTCACAACCTTGGAATTTGGAAATTATTGCAAGGAAGTTGGGATCGAAGGGTCATGTTCAGTAATACCAAGTTGCGGAAGGATTTGGAGGAAGATGCGATCGTTCTATCTGGTAAATCAGTCACCATCAGTTGCAAAAGACTGAAAGATTATGGAAGAGGTGTGAATGGGTCATATTATGATTACTCAAATGTGAATTTTTTTGGTTGTGATGCTTATGCTCTTATCAACATTCTAAGTAGGACCTAGATCAAACAAGTGGATGTTTGTTGGTTATGGTGATAGTGTTAAGGGATACAGACTATGGGATCCTACTGCCCACATAATCATAATTACCAGAGATGTAGTGTTTGATGAATCTTCTCTCATAAAATTAGACATAGCAAAGATGAAAGGTACAAAGCATGATTGGTAGCATAAGGGTATTTGGAAGGTATTGATTTCCATGAAATTGTTTCATCGGTTGTTAAGCTTGTTTCTATTCATGTTGTGTTAGCACTAGTTGTGTTACTTGATCTTGAGTTAGAGCAACTAGATGTTAAAACAATTTAACATGGAGTTTTGGATAAGGAGATGCATATGGAATAACCATAAATGTTAGTTCGGGATTGCAATAGAAGATTTGTTTGCAAACTCAAAAATTCATTGTATGGCCCGAAGAATGCCACACAAATGGTACAAGAAGTTGATTCTTTCATAGCGAGCATAATTTTACAATAAGTGAGTATAACCATTGTGTTTATGGTGTACCCATTATCTTGGTGTTATATGTTATGCTTGTAGCAATCACTTGCATGGTTGAGATCAACCGGTTGGCTCAGTTGGCTAGGACATTTTATATGAAGGGTCTAGGAGTTGCTAAAACACATATTGGGCATGCAAATACATAGAGACATGAAAGATGGTAAGCCTTGGTTATCACAAAAAAAGTATGTGGAGAAGATACTCAGGAAATTCAGTATGAATAATGTGAAACCCGTGAATATCCGTTTGGATTTCCATTGTAAAATTTCTTTAGGTTTATGTCCTAAGTAATGAAGAAGAAATGGGTTATATGACTCGTGTATCATATGCTAGTAGGAAGTTTGATGTATGTGATGCAATGATCAGATATTTCACATGTAGTTGGTGTTGTCAATGGATACATGACAAATCCAGGTAAAGCAGTGAAATGGGATATTTCACATGCAGTTGGTGTTGTCAACATATACATGGAAAATCCAGGTAAAGCAATGGAATGGGTGCTTCGGTATTTTAGAGGCACAAGTATCACCTACAGTGGTTGCGATGATTTAGTTTGTGGTTATGATTAAGGAGATTTGGACAAGAGGAGACCTACCTTAGGTTATGTCTCGCAAGAATGCAAGGATCTATTGGATAAGTTTGGACAAGTATAGGATAAAGTGTTCTATGGTGTTCGAAGCATTGTGCATTTGACTAACAGTCCAACGTATCAACATGGGACAAGGCATCATTTTGTAAGACATGTTACTGATGGAGGTGGAGTGGTCCATACTGGAACAAATCGTGCAGACATGTTCATGAAACCAATATTGTTAGAGAAGTTGTGGTCGTGTTTAGCTTCTCTTGGCTTGCAAAAAAGGTGATGAATGGGCTTGGGCAAGGTATCAAGTAAAATGTTGTCAAGGTGGAGATTGTTGAAATGTGACAACAATCGATTAAAAGAAAATGTAAAACTGAAATTTACTTATGTAAATATTTAGTGGTGTTGGTTTACGAAACCGGTGGAAGTTTGTATAATGGGTGGTAGTTCTTGTAACTATGTAACGGTTCCAAGATAGATATACATCTATGAATCCCTAGAGATGTATTGGTGGGGGGTAAGCCTGATTGTAAGCCTATCTTGAATAATAAAGATATTGATACCTTGCCCCATGGATATTTCCTTGACACACTATCAGGATTTTACCACATAAATCTTGTTTGTTATCTGAGTTATTGATTTGTCTTTATTGTCATATTTCCTATATTTATTATTGTTTTCAGGATCTTAAAAACCAACAAAATCCTCCATCTGTGGGAGCACATTGCATTATCTAGGATTCATAGTTGGAAAAATCCTCAAACGCTATAAATATGCCTTCAAATCAAATTGATTTTCTTAGTGTTTGTTGCTTTGACTATGTCGATGATCCAAAGGGAAGATCAGTCTTATTCCACATATATATGTTGGTGATCCAAAGGGAACATCGGTCTTATTCTACACACATTGAGGAATAGAGTCATTTGTTTATTTCTACACGGAAGAGACTTTCTCCCCTTCTTTACAAGAATCACATGCGTGATAGCTATGGGTGACAACTTGCATGAAGTAAATTGGATGTAGTGAGTATGTGTAAATTATGATCGAGCATATGCTTTTATAATTTTATTTCTCACATAATGTTATTTGTTAGAAGGAATGCAACAAATAAATGCAATGTAGTCTATAGTATTACTTGATCTCATGAAGTTTGTACATTTTCAAACATACGAAAAGACGTAGGTAATTTGGCCCCCCCTTAGAATAAAGAAAAATAAGATCTCAAAGTATAAGTTTGTTAAAAATTAGGTTAAAAGATGAAATGTTAATGGAAAAATTGTGTACGTTTGTGAAAACCTTAGTTTTAAAAATGAAAAAGGTGTTGATTTCCGTGCAAGACTATTGAAAAAATGACATATCGATTACAATAATCCTTGTTTCCTTCAGGCAAGGACTAATAAGTGTTATAGGTATAGCCATTATGTATGAAATTCTAAAAAAATTCATTCTCAACATGTAATTTGGCCATTGTCACACAATGTCAATAGAAGATAGAGGAAAATAAAAATCAATGGTAGTAAAGTAGATGAGCATTGTAGATAAAAACTCTCAACACAACAAACATATTTGAGGCAATCAAATCTCAATATCTAGAAAGTAAGACTTAGGAGAGGAGGATGGTGAGATAGGCAACCTTAAGTTCGCCCCTTTGAACTGGAGAACTACTCCAAATAGTTTGAAACCAAATAGGGAATCAGTTGATCCTAACAAGTTGAGGAACACCCCAAATTAGATATTAGAGGAGATGTTTACACATGATTATTCAACCATCCTCACCTCAGACATTATTATAGCCCCGACTAGATCATCTCAACTAGATAAATTAGGGATCATAACCAAGAACAGAGTAACATCAACATGGGGAGATGAGGAGATTGAAGATCTAATGATGCAAAAAAAAAAGTAGAACTAAAAACGAATTAAGAGATAGATAAATGAAAAGGAACAAAGTGTTAGGATCGCAATGCCTGTTGTGATAGGCTTGCTCCAAGGGTGAAATCAAAATCATGTAAGACATTAAACTCCTTTCTTTGAATTGTAGGGGTTTAGCTAAAAGTAGAGTGAAGTAAGATTGGTTAAGGTCTGAGATCAAGATAGAAAATCCAATAGCTAAGATTGAGTGTCTTTGCCACAATATTAGCCATTTAATTGGAGATATAGTGTACTATTATGGCTTGTGGGCCCTATCTTGACGGTAATATCGGTTAAGGTCTCTGATCAATATAGAAAAGCCAATAGTTGAGATTGAGTATCTTGGCCACGATATTAGCCATCTAATTGAAATCAAGGCCAGATATATATTTTACTATTATGGCTTGTGGACCCTAGCTCGACCATCATAAATCTAGAGGGGGGGGAAGATGGCTACCCTACCACCTGATGTCACTCTACGAGTGTTGCAAGGTGTTTTGTTGAAACCAAAAAAAATGTCAAAAACGGTGCCATAGAAGGTTCTTGGCAATATTTTTCTTTAAATTTACCTAGATGTACTAAGATTAATATAGATGAAGCTTTGAGGTGTCAAACTCTTATAGGTTACTTCATGGTAGAGTCCCCCCAATAATATGTCATTGGGGCCCGAGTTAAAAAGGATTGGGAGCCATACAATGGGATTTGCATGATCACTGGGATCTTAATAAACGATTTTTTCCAATTCTTTTTCAAAGGGGGTTACCATGCCTCAAAGGTGGTTATGCATGGCCCCTAGATGTGTCACAATACCCTTGTTGTATTGTTTGAGTGGCATGGGAACTTTTCAAGAAATGAGTCTTTTATGTTGCATTGTCCTATTTGGGTTGAATTTCCAAACCTCCCCATGCAATTCTAGGATATCCTCGAGCCCATCTCAACTCTTCTTAAGTAGTTCATTTTCCATGAGCCCCAGCAATTATTTAACCCTTGCTTTCAAAAGTATATCTGCATTTCTTTAACCCTTTCCCTCAAAGACATATTTGCATTTGGTCAACTTGTTACAAGACCTTTATGAATAGGTTTTAATCAAACTTTTTCCAAAGATCATTTGTAAAACTAAGCATATCAACATTTTTGAATACTTACTTCCATTACCAAAGTCATGACCATCGAATTAAGGATTGCTCTTTTGTTGTTCAAGATCAAAATCAACATAGATGGTGTTAGCGTCAGAAGTCACTCCAGGATTGCTTGAGGGAGCAGAGCCCGACGCCCATCAGTTTTATGTCATGATTTGTTTAACGGGGTGATCGAATGGATAAAGACTCAGGAGACCAAGCCTGGTATGTAGACAACAAGGGAGGTCTTAATCCAACTTCCGTCAGTAAATTGATTAAAGGGTGGTAGATGGAAGACTTGTGAGAAGGGTGAGCAAGACTGCCTCGGGCGACATGCCTTCGGAAGCTAGAGGATGAAAAACTCAGGAGCCAAGATCCTCTTGGTCTAGAGCCTCAAGGAGCTGAAGGGTGACTCGACTAGATCCTCCAATTCCAAGTCGTTCAACGCTAAGAAAATCACAGGAACCGATTAGAAACAACGCAACTGTTACAGTGATCCAACCTACATCATCCTATAACAGCTACAACTCGACTGGATCCTCCAATTTCGAGATGTTCTAACACAGTAAACAAAGAGATGGAAAAGAGGCTGACATCCATAAAGTAAGAAGTTTCCAATGCTATATACATTAACCAGCGCAACCAGTGCTTCATCAAAACTTTACAATCGGGAGCCTAGCTCAACCATCGATAAACAACAAAATACAAAGAGTGAGTTTATATACTCAAAGAAATTCGCCTAACATCGACGTGCTCAGTTATCCAAGGCTTGGTGTCCCTTCAACCGAATTCAGATGGGTATTCTTTGTCAGACGCCACCTTAACTGCGCGTGGCTCCTGCAAGGGGAGTAGCTGAGCCATTAAGTGCCGAGCTAGCGTGTGCATACCTCCTCCGGCTAGTCGAGAGCTCAGCATGGCTTCTTCGAAAAAATGGGTACACAGGACCCTCTCGAGTAGACCGCTTGCCAGACCCTCCATACCTCACACTTAATGAATGAGGAGAGGTTTCAACCACCCCTTCTTGCCTTCATTTACTCCAAGCGATGACCCGGATCAAGGTCGAATCCGATGGCACCTGGAGATCGTGGTGATCCCCTCTGTGAACAAACTCGACGCCCTTGGCCCCTCTTGTGCAGCTCTTTTCTTCTCCAAGTGACCACGGGCTGTGACCACGCGTTCATTCTCAACGACGCTTTTGGCGCTCGCGAATGGGAAGGGGCTGATCCTTGCTCCTCATAATCGCGATGAGCGAAACGCCAAGACGACTTAATCTGGCGCCACGCGTCCCCCTCAGATATGACGGTCCTGAACTCACTCGGTGATATTGTGGGCCCGAGTCCTGGACGCTCCCGGCACCTCGCGCATCAGGAATATGACGGAGCTGCTCCTTGCGCCTCGAAGTCGCGATGGGAGAAACGCCGAGATGGCTCAATTGGCCGCCAAGTGTCCCCTTTGGATGGACGGCTGAAAATGCTATGTGATACCGCGGGCCCGACTTTCGACGCTTTCGGGGTTCGGGGTTTCGAGATGTAGAACAACATGAAACTCTCACCCCTCGAACTCTCGAATGCTGAAACGCCGACGCGACTAGATCTCGCCCCACGCATCCTCTAGATGGACGGATGATATCCTTCCCTGCACACAATATGGGCAGTATCTATTGCGCTAATCTCGACGCAACTCTGCTAACTGTGATTCCCCGCCGACCGTCGATCTTCTCTTATGGATGAATCTGGACCGTCGACCATATATAATCTCGCCCGCTTACCTGCTTGAAAGCCAAAAATGAGATTTTTTCGTGCTGCACTCGGGTGCTTCTCGCGCCACTTGCAAACCTGAACGCTCTTGTGCCTCGGACGAGAAATGTTACTAACATTAGGCTCCATGGGGGATAGAGTCATCCCTGTGATGCTCTAAGAACTCATTTTGCAGCTCCAGTGCCTTGTTGTTGGGCTATGGAGTCATTTACTAAGTCGAAAAATAAAAATAAACAAGGAACCCAAAGGACAATATTTACAAACAAAGGAGCCATCGAAGGCTCAGACAAAACATTTCTTCAGAAAATGCCCATTTATTGGGCTGTTGAAAACTTCTTCACCCTCCAAATCCTGCAGCCGATATGTGTTATTTGAGAAAACCTCAGAGATTTTGAAGGGTCTGATCCACAGGGCTTCAAATTTTCCGTGTTTGCCCTTATCTTGTTTAGGAGCATCCCACTTCAGCACCAGGTCTCCTATCCGAAATTCTTCCTTCTTGGCCTTCTTATAGAAAACCTGCTTGATCCTTTGCTGATGGTCCTGAATTCTGTCCATTACCTACTCCCTGGCATGCTGGGCCTCCACTAGCTGATGAATCCTTCTGATCATGTCATCAGGATCCTCCTGATGATCCTGGAGGAATTTTGCTACAGGAATGGCTAGATGAGAAGGAAAAACAACCTCTGCTCCATAGACTAATTGGAAAGGAGAGACGCCTATAGATCTCTTTGTGGTCACTCGATCGGCCCATAGAGAAAAATTCAATCTCGAATGCCAGGCCTTCTTGTTGTCTTCCAACAGCCTTTTGATGATCCTTATCAGGCTTTTGTTGGAGGATTCTGCTAAACCGTTGCCCTGGGGATACTATGGGGTGGAGTGAATCAGTTTGATCCCAAATTGCTCACAGAACTTGGCTAACGGCTTAGCCCTAAAAGAGGTTGCGTTATCAGTGACAATCTTACTTGGGCAGCTGAATCTTGTGATGAGATCTTCCAGGAATAAGATGATTACCTTGTGGGAAGCACTCCTGGTGGGGATAGCTTCAATCCACTTGGTAAAGAAATCTGTAGCTGTCAGGATCCACCTGTGCTGCCCACTGGAAGCAGGGTGAATTTCTCCAATGAAATCTAGGCCCCATTGCTGGAAAGGTCTTGAAACAACCATAGGATTTAACGACAAATACTTGAGTTGTTGCTTTCCTGCAAATCTTTGACATTGGATACAGGCTCTAACTCCTCTATGGACATCAGCGAACAAGGTGGGCCAGTAGTACCCGACTCTGAGAATTTTGTGGGCTGTGGCCTTCCAGAAATGGTGCCCTCCACATAGGCCGCTGTGAAATTCCACCATGATTCCATTGGCCTCTTATGAATTCATGCATTTTAAAAGCACCCCCAGGGGGTCTTTCCAGTATAAAATTTGATCAATAAGGCAGTATCTGAATGCCTTGAGCTTTAGAGCCCTTGCTTTGTTTCTTTGCAGGTCATCTGGAGGCCGCAACTCTTGCAGAAAGTATATGACATCCTTATACCAAGGACATCGAGCCAATGGGGGCTCCCTTTGAGGGTCCATGTCAGACAACCGACCCTGTTGAATTCCTGAGCATTCGTTGATGAAACTTATCCCCAAAGCTTGGCAATTGGCTTCAGCCAACAACTTGGCTAAACCTTGACCTTTGATCAATTTGGTAGGCTTTATTTCCAGGTCAAATTCCAGAATCCTGGCTATCCACTTACTCCTTCTCCCATCTATGTCAGGCTGAATAAGAATGTCTTTAACAACAGCTGAGGGGACATAAGCGATGATTTTTTACTGCAGGACATAGACTCTAAATGCCTTGAGAGCCTTTACCAGGGCATAGGCCTGCTTCTCCATAGTGTCATACCGGACTTCGGCATCCCTCAATGCTCGATTGAAATAGGCAACGGGTTGCTCTAGCCCAATCTCGTTTGTCTGTAATAAAACAACAACCACCGTGTCGGGTGAGGCAAAGGAGAAAATAAGGAAATTTTTTGAGTAGTCGGGACTAATAAGCACAGGGGCTTCAGTCAGGGCCTTCTTTATCTGCTCAAAGGAATGTCGCAATTCAGAATTCCACCTCACTTCACTTCCTTTCCTTAACATGGTTGTTATAAGTTTTACCTCCTCAACAAAGTTAGGCACAAACCTCCTCATAAAATTAATCTTACCAAGGAAAGATTGGACCTCCTTCTTGGACCTCGGGATTGATAAGGATTGTATTGAATCAACTCTGTTAGGATCAATCCTTACTCCTTCCGCTGATACTATGTGGCCTAGCAACTTTCCCTCCTGCATGGCGAACAAAGACTTCTTGGGATTTAATGAAATGCCAAAACTCCTGCATTTCAAGAAAACCTTCCTGAGATGACAATGGTGTTCTTTATCAGATTTTGAAAACACTGTGATGTCATCCAGATAGACGACCACAAATTTATCTTTTTCCCCGACGAAAGCTATGTCCATGGCACGCTGAAACGTTGCCCCTGCATTCATTAATCCAAACGACATCTTGGCATACATGAATGTGCCCCATGGAGTGGTAAATGTTGTCTTTTCCCTGTCCTCAGGCAGAACAGAGACTTGATTGTAGCCATAGAAACCATCGATCATGGACATCTTGGATGCTCCTGTTACCCTCTGCAGTATATGTTCCATCTTTGGTAAGGGGTAGTTATCCTTTCGTGAGCTCCTGTTCAGATTTCTGAAGTCTACACAGAGTCTGATTTCTCCATTCTTTTTCCTTACTGGTACCAAGTTGGCCACCCACTCTGAATATCTCAGTGGTACAATGATCTGAGCTTGAAGCAGCTTCTTCACTTCCCTCTCCATGATAGGCAGCAACATAGG